>JAVJIF010007854.1:0-85000 GCA_038442645.1 Agave tequilana
TTTAGAAATTGAGTGAACTGCTTACTAGGGCCTGTTTGTTTCGTTGCAAACGTCGCAAGTCGTAAGTCGTAAAATGAGAATGAAAAAAATGAACTGTAGCAGAGAAAATATATTGTGTTTTTACGGTGTTTGGTTGATAAAGTGAAGTGTAAATGGAAAGTATATTGTGTTTTACGGTGTTTGGTTGATAAAGTGAAAGTGTAAATGGTAAAGTATATTGTGTTTTACGGTGTTTGGTTGGTAATGTAAAAGTGTAAGGAAAAGTTGACCACAAAATTAACTGTAGCAGTGATTTAAATATTATAAATACTATTAAATTAATCTACTATTGCAAATTAAATTGTATTAATAAATTTGAGATAAAAAATTAATAATCTTAATATTTTATTTATAACAATAATATTAATAAAATATTAGTAATAAATAGTAAATATTTACTAAATAAATAATTAAAATTTTAAGAAAATCTAAAGAACATTAATAAAATTTTAAGAATACTAATAAAATATAAATATTAAAAAATCTTACAAAAATAATAATATAGTTATAATATTATAATATTAAAATACTTGAAAATTATTATAATATAAATTTTATTATAATTATTGTAATATTATAGAAATATAAAATTAACAAAGTAAAATATAATTATAATTTAATAATAAATTATCATTATAGTATTATTATACTGATTATTATTACAATATTAACATAATAAAATATTAATATAATAATAAAATATATTATGATATTAATAAGTAATTTTTTATATTAAAAAATAAATAATTAAATAATAGTAATTTTATATTAAAGTATAATATTGTTATATTAATAAAATATTAACTCTAAATAAAATAATAAAAATGGAATAAGTATTAATAAAATAATAAAGTATTAAATAAAATATTAATTAAAATATTAAATTAAAATAGTAAAATATTAAATTTAAAACAATATTAAAACAATAAAAAAATTAAAGATTAAAAATATTAAATAATTAAATAGAAATTGAACACTATTTAAAATATTAAATATTTAATAATATTAAATTATATATTGATTATCAAGTAACTGTTTTGAACTGTAAGTGTACTACAAGTGAGAGTTACATGACCACAAAATTAACTGTAGCAACTGCAAGTGGAAATATGAGTGTAAAAGTGAGATTTACATGACCACAAATTTAACTGTAGCAACTGCAGTGGGAAAAGAAGAGTTGCATTTTGCAACTTGTTTTTCAGCGAAACAAACAACGAAAAATGGAAAAGAAGTTTTACGACTTGCGTTTTGCGGCGTTTTGCGGCGAAAACAAACACGCCCTGAGTCGAATTTTCTGTCTCGGAGGAAATGATAGTGGCGGAATATATGCTTTGACAGTGGGCTTCTTTGTAGCAGTTGATTTTTCCTCAGATTTTTCAATACGTCGGCTGGACAGCCGATTCTTCACTTCTGCCTTGGAAGTTCTTTTGGATCTATTTGTGTCTTCAGTATCCTTTGGAGGTGCTGTTTCTGCATTTGATTTTGTTTTCTGCTTCAGTGATCTGCCGCTTCTCAATTCTTTGAATTTATTTCGTATTGCTTTGCAGTGATCCCTGAGGCTAAGCAGATTTGCAGTCTAACCCATTTGTCTCCAGGTTGTGAATTGATGCGGCTTGGTTCTTCAAGTTTGTCTCCGTTGATGCAATGAAAGATGTCGTGGTTGCTGCTAATTGATTCAACATCTGCTTTAGGCTTAATTTCTTCTCTTGTTTTGGTGAGCGTTGTTACTGTTGGTAGTTATTGGGCCTTTGCATGTTGTTCCAAGAGAGATTTGGGTGGTTTCTCTATGCACGGGTGTAAGTATTGGAGTAGGGGTTGTAGGATCTTGAAAATTATGTACATAGTTGGCTTGCTCGTGTTGCTCAAAAGCAAACGAGTTACCAACTTGACCCTCCCCACTTATTTGACTTCGCACATTTGAATCTTAAACTGAGTTTGGCATTTGAATTGCACTTTTATTGGAGGCTCCAAGTGCTTTTGTGACTAGGACAAGTTGTGTATGGATTGTCGATATGGTATATTCTTCGTGTATGCTCGCAACTTTCCTCGGCGTAACCCTTTCCAATTGCCACTGATAGCTATTAGTGGTGGTGGTGGTTGTAGAGATGGCCGCCGGAGATGGGGGTCACCGGGGTGGTCTCCGGGCGCTATGGGGTCGCCGGGGGAGTGGCCGGAGTGGAGGTTGCTGACCCTAGGTGGAAGGGAAGAAGTGGAGGTAATGGTGATATTAAAGATGAAGATGTTGATGATGTTGGTGATTGGAGAGGAGGAGGAGGGAGTTGTAGGGGTGGCCACCGGTCATCGTGGCTTCGCCGACGGTGGAGGAGGCACCGGTCTTGGTGGAGAGGGAGAGAGTGAGAGGAGGAAGAATTGGATAGAGATTTAGAGAGAATAGGAAGAGAGAGTGAGTATTTTGGGGAGAGGGATGGAGATAGTGAGAGAGAGAGAGAGAATTTGAGAGAGAGAGAGATGGGAGTGGGGAAGAGTTCTATCGCTGGGCAAGAACAAGAAAGAAAAAGAAAAAAATGAAAAAGAAAGGAGGGGAATAAAAGGTGAAGGGAGGATATTTTAGGGGGTTTGTGTGGAGGAGAAAAAAAGGGAAAAGGAAAAGGAAAAAAGAGAGAAAAAAGTAGTGGTGGAGAAAAATGGAAAAAGAAAGGGAAAAAAGGAAAAGGAAAAAGGAAATTATCAGCGTGAAAATTCTTGATTTGGGAAAACACCGAAAAAGCAAGAAAAATGGACTAACTAGGAAATTTTCCCAAAAATTCATAAAAAAATAGAATATTATATTAAGGACCATGGTGAAATCAGATTTAAGAAATTTAATCTTGTTTTCAAATTAAAAATCCTGAAATCTTCCGACAATACTGGTCGACACTAAATCTGGTCCGAATTTTGATAAATTCAGAAAAATCCCTAAAAGTGTTAAGATAGAAAATGTGATTTTGAGGAACAATGTGAAAGTAGTTTTGAGAAATTCAATTCCGTTTGTGAATTAAAAAATCTAAAAATCGATCGGCAGCATTGATTGACACCGGTTTGATGATTTTGCAGAATAATTCTGAAAATTTTAAAAAATCAAGAAAAAAACTAGAATATTGGATACGAGTGTTTGAAACAGAAATCGGTCAAATCTGACTATCGGAAATGTCAAGTCGAGCAGTACACTCGGATCGGGTCCCTGGTCTAGATTAGGGTTGACTCTAAGTCTGAAAATCTGGATCCGATACCAAACAATAATATAAATAATCGTAAACAAAACCAAATACCAAGGAAATCGAAAGAATATGATCGAGAAATCAGAGTACGTATCTATGAATGTATTCTGGAAACAGGGTGTTACATTAAATCTTCCAGGATTTAACTCTCCCGGGATTTACCCACAGCAGAAACTTATCCGTTTTGATCATCATTCGAAAAGAAGAAGTTCTTGATTGTTACTTGAAGTAAAAATTATGTTGGTCTAATTATCAAGATTCTCGAATGTGTATTTTCTTGAAGAGATATTAGTCTGAACCAGCAAAGTTTCTAATCACTGCTCTAGATGATAGTGGTTTGAAGTGGTATTATTTGGAGTCTTCCATCCAGTTCTACTGATTCAAGTCTCATGTGCAAGCCAGTTTTTAGGCTGCTATGAGAGAAGAATGGAATGCAACAGTCATTACATCAACGTGAAATTAGCCATTTTGCGTTACTTCAAGAGGTACCGAGTAGTATTTCTGGTCTTCATGGTCGATTGGACTCCTTCATGAGAGATAGTGAGGAGTTCATGGAGTTCATTTGGGTCAGTCTTTGATTCCATCGTCAAAAAAAGCAATGGGAGTCATCTGACAGAGCTGTGCATATGTTATTTTGCTAGTTTTCTATAAAACAACTTCATATGCTTGTTGTTTTTTGGAAACCAATTTCATACACGGGTTTTATGGGCTTTTTCTGTAAAACAAGTTCATATGCGTGGTTTATGCGCTTAAGGGATCGGGTTGATCTTGAAGCAACGCCAGACCGAATCAAGTCTCTTTATATATTTGTATTGGGCCTATGAGATCGAGCTGCTATAAAGCGATTTTCAACCGTCGTAAGTCCCTTTAATTATGCGGGATGAGGGTGTTGACCTACTATGAGGCGACGCTTCAACTATCTCGCGCCTCTTATGAAGGTAAGGTGTTTTTATTAGCCCAAGTCTCTTTAACTGAGGCCTTGTGAAATCAAACCTAATCGAACATTATCCGACGCCCTCAAATGACTCGGCAGGGTAAGACAACATCTGCCCTTCTGCCAGGTTGGCTACCCTGTCGAAAAGAGATGGCGCTCTTACTTTAACTGAGCTCTCCTTAACTTTTCAGCATATTCAGTAGAGTTTTGCTATTCTAATAAAGCAAAAGAAACCACATTTTCAAGAATGAAAGTCATATCAACAATTTTAGACGAGAGTGCAAATAGTTACCTTGGGAAAACAACCATTAGTTCGTGAGCATGGGCAGGGAGTGTAGGATATTCGACCTGCATACTCGAACTGATGCAAGGAGTCTAGCAGACTCGAACTGCTGTGAGGAGTGTATTAGATTCATGCTGCATTTTCGAACTGAAAGAGGGAGTGTAGAAGACTCAACTTGCTTCTCGGAATGGGACGAGTGTAGAGGACTCAACCTGGCTAATTCTAGTAGAGCAAAAGAAATTACGTTTTCAAAAACGAAAGTCATCTTTTTAACAATTTTGGAGGGGAGTGCAAATAATTAACAGTGGAAACAATCATTAGTTCTGTGAGGCTGCTTAAAATGGGGCAGGGACTGTAAGAGACTCGACCTGCATACTCGAACTAATGCAAGGAGTGTAGCAGACTCAACTTGCATACTTGAACTAGTGCGATAAGTGCAGTAGATTCATCCTGCATCATCGAACTGGAATAGGGAGTATAGAAGACTCAGGCTGCTTCTCAGACTGGGACATGCATGTAGATGACCTGTTTCTCAAAATAGGACAGAGTGTTATGTCCTCGATGTTGGTAGTTTTTCTGTGTTAGGGAGTGTTATTTTACTCGACCTGGATGGATAACTCCACTTGCTCCACTCTTCACAAGAAGTGTAATGGAGTTTAAGGGGCCATGTTTTGTAACGATACCTGACTGCCCTAGGCCTCTTCATCGCCCTATCATTCTCATGGTTCAAAGTCTCGGTCTCGGCCGCCGACTCGGCCGGCACCGAGACGGATCGGTCTCGGCGACTCGGATCGGACTCGGGCGATACGCAAAAAACGCTACATAGAGCGCCAAAAAAATTATAAAAAAATCATGACAAATCATAAAAAAATGTAAACATCCAAATTCATGCATCACATATTCAAAACATATCACCTAACACTCAAAACATAACGTGAAAGCATAAATACAAGCGTCGTCGGTAGAAAAATATCAAAATACATGCATAATATAGTAAATTGCACAAAATAATTCATAAGTACCTGCTAATATAGTCATTTCCACATTGAATTACGAGGAGGCTCCAAATCATCATTATCATCTGGCCCGCGATAAGTATAGAAACCAGGCATATAGTTTCCATAAGGATAATGATATGTTTGTGGGTGAGATCCTGTAGGCTGAGATGATTGGCCGGAGGATCCACTATCAGAGTAATATGGCGGTAGGGGTTGTGCAATATCAGCTCCATGGTGATAATACCCAAAACCTCGATATTCAGTACTGCTAGTAGAGTAATCACCAGTGCTAGAATAATCAGTGCCAGAATATTGGCCAGATGTCAAACCCAACCCTGTAAATGGCCTTCAAGACTATGATGATCATGTGAGTAGTAATCATGTCCACTCGAATAATCATCGCTAGAACTGAATTCGACCAACCGATCCAAATGCCTACGCTGCTGTGAAATCCCCGCCCGACCTCCATGATCTGTATCTTGTGTGGCATAATATTGTGAATCCCATGTTAAAGCATCATCTCGTTGGCTTCCACCAACACCATGAGTCTCTTCAACATTACCACCATCACTACCATCACTGCCGCCATCACCCTCACCACCATGATCGCCACCACCATCACCGCTGTCATCATCACCGCCATCACCATCATCACCGCCACTTTCGTCAGTATGACGAATACCTTCATCTAACCAACCTAAGTCATCTGGTGGTAACATCGGCTGTTCTCCCTCACGAATCCACTCATCCAAAATATCATCATCATTGAAAATATTATTCAGATCAATTGGGTTGTAATAATCATCAGTGTCGCTTTTGCATGTCAAGTTTCTTACTCGCAACCGCATATTGTAATGCACATATACTAGTTTATGCAACTTTTTCATTGCCAACCGGTTGCGCAGTTTTGTATGAATTAGCGACCACGTGCTCCAATTTCTTTCACAACCCGATGAAGAACATGTTTGGCTTAAGACTTTGATGGCAATTTCTGCAGATTGGGAGCTTCTTCGCCATAATTAATCCACCAATCAGCTGGAAGAGATTGTTGCACTGCTCTTCTAGTTAGTGAGCTTCCAAATTCTCCAACTCCATCCACAAATAATTTTATCTGTGAGAATACACATCACAAGTGTTAATATTTGCATAACATTATATCGATGAAATAAATAAATTATTATTACCTCATTAATAGCTCTTGCTTGTTTAGTCAAATCTGGCTCCAATCTTTTAATGACCTCCTTTAATCCATATCTCACTTCTGGATGTGTAGAAAAGTTTTTTGAATATTGGAGTGCTGGATTTAAAAAATATGCTGCAATAATGTAAGCAAACGATTGTTATGATATGACAGTTTCAATTTCTAGTCAACAAATATGATTTCTAGGCAAATGAATTACCAGCAGCATGTAAGTGTCTATGCAATTGTCCCTCCCATCTTCTATCAATGATGTCCCAGTACTTCTTCCAGTTCTTATTTGAGGCCTTTATAGCCAATTTTGCTCTATCCATAGCTTCATATATAAATAGATAGTGTAGGTTTCTTGTCCTGGTCCACTATCTTCAAGACTCTAACAAGAGGATCCATAATGTTTTGGACCTCTCTTGCCTTCTTCCAAAACCGGTCAGTCAGAATGAGATTAGCAACCTTATCTCGCACACTTCTTCTACTCCTTTCCCTGTTGAATTCACGCCATTCTGTAGTCGTGCACATTCTTTTCAAATCTTGCTCATAGCGAATAAGGCTTTCAATAGAAATAAACTCGGTGGCAAACCGTGTTATACCTGGTCTCAACAAATCTCTATCTTTGGTATATAGCTTCATTAAATTCACCACTTTGAGGCTATTGTAAATGAATGATGTGATCACCTTAGCATCATCCAATGTCTCCTTGACTGATTTCAAAGAGCCAATATCTTCAAGCATCAAATCAATGCAATGTGCTGCACAGGGAGACCAAAACAAATGTTTTCTCTTCTCCATCAACATGTGACCAACTGCTTTGAAACTTGCCTCATTATCTGTGACAACCTGCACGATATTTTCTTCGCCAACTTCATCAACAACTTTATCCATTAGCGAGAATATATACTCAGCAGTCTTCGAGATATTAGTGGTATCAACAGAAGTATGGTAGATCATGCTTCTATCACAATAAATCATGAAATTAACAATAGGCTTTCTATTATGAGAACTCCATCCATCACACATGATCGTGCAACCATACTGCGGCCATTTTGTTTTTATTGAAGCAATATATACTTCAATTTCTTTCACTTCCTCCTCTAAATAGAGATTGCCAATCTGGTACCCTGTAGGGCCTTTTACACCTGGACCTGCCTCCGCAATAGTATTAATCATGGCTTGGTAGTAAGGACCACTATCAGCTGCATTGAATGGTATTGCATTGTAGTGAAAGAACTTCGCCACGGATTTCCCAACTTTTTTCATATTCTCAGTTGAGAACATACTTTTGATTGATTTCTGTTTTGTTGGGAACATGTAAGGATCAATACCACGAGCTGGAATTTCAGCTTCTCTCATAGTTATATTCCGACGCAATCCACGGTTACTCCCTGATCCTGAAGGCTGTGAACTACTGCCACCAATATCAACTCCTTCTGCCGATCTCCAAGCCATTTCACGACTTTCTTTCATGGCTTGTTTCAGTTGTCTTCTTTCAACTCCTTCTAAACCACCAACTTCTTCAATTTCATTATCAGAATCTTCTTCGGTCACCTCATAGAAATCTTCCTCACTTAAAGATCTCATAAGTCGATCTTTTTTAGATTTAATGGCCGCTCTTTCTTTGCTACCTTCAGAAAGATGTCGTCTCATTATTTGAGATATCTCTTTTGATACTCGCAAGCATCCTTCCACCTGACCGGGTACATGTGCTATATGCTGCTTCAATCTAGTGATACCACCATGGACTTGTTTCCCACAATAATTGCACTTCACAAGTTTTCTACTTCCACCAACAGGGGTACCATGTTCCCATCCAATATCGCGTTGCTTTGGAGCCATACTGAAATTTAAAAAAATTATGTTAATTAAATTAAAACTAAAATTAACTAAATTAAAAACATTAAATTAAACTCAATTAAATGAAACTACAATAAATTAAACTAAACTAGTTTATACTAGATTAAGCAACACTAACTTAATTACCTAACTTTAATAAAATAATTAAATTACCTAATTTAATTACAAAACTTTATTAAATTAAATTAACCTAAATTAAGTTAACTAAACTAATTTAAATTAAATTCAATTCAATTTATGAAACTATATTAAATTAAGCTAAACTAATTTATACTAGATTAACTTACAATAACTTAATTACCTAACTTCAATAAAATTATTAAATTACCTAACTTAATTACAAAACTTTATTAGATTAATTAACCTAAATTAAGTTAAATTAACTTTACCTAAACTAACCTAAATTAAATGACATTAATGTAAATTAATTAGAGAGAGAGAGGAACAGAGAGAGGGAGAGAGACGGAGACAGAGGAGAGAGAGAGAGGAACACAGTGGAGGAGAGAGAGAGACAGAGAGAGAGAGACTGACAGGGAGAGGGAGAGAGAGAGACAGAGAGGGGGAGACTGGAGAGAGACTGAGAGGGAGAGAGAGAGAGAGAGAGATACAGAGAGAGAGAGAGTGCGACAGAGAGAGAGAGAGAGAGATACAGAGTGAGAGAGAGAGAGTGTGCGACAGAGAGAGAGATACAGAGTGAGAGAGAGAGAGAGAGTGCGACAGAGAGAGAGAGAGATACAGAGTGAGAGAGAGAGAGAGAGTGAGGCGACAGAGAGAGAGAGAGAGAGAGAGATACAGAGTGAGAGAGAGTGCGAGAGAGAGAGAGAGAGAGAGTGCGACAGAGAGAGAGAGATACAGAGTGAGAGACAGAGAGAGTGTGCGACAGAGAGAGAGAGATACAGAGTGAGAGAGAGAGTGTGCGACAGAGAGAGAGAGAGAGATACAGAGTGAGAGAGAGAGAGAGTGCGACAGAGAGAGAGAGAGAGAGAGTGCGACAGAGAGAGAGAGAGAGATACAGAGTGAGAGAGAGAGAGAGAGTGCGACAGAGAGAGAGAGAGAGAGATACAGAGTGAGAGAGAGTGCGAGAGAGAGAGAGAGAGAGAGATGCGACAGAGAGAGAGAGAGCGCGTGCGCGCCGCTGCAGGCCAGAGAGAGAGCGCGCGCCGCTGCGGCCTGCGGGGGAGAGAGACAGAGAAAGAGAGGGAGAGAGAGGCACAGAGGAAGGGAGAGAGAGAGAGAGACTGAGGGGAGGGGAGGATTTACCTGCGACGGCGACGGCGACGGCGACGAGGTGGGACGGCGAGGGCCAGAGGGCGTCGCGGGGGAGACGGCGATCGCGAGAGAGAGAGAGAGAGAGAGATCAGATCTGATCTCTCTCTCTCTCCCCGATCGGATTTAAAGGGAAAAGGTCACGGGCGCCGAGTCGACCCGGATCGGGTCTGACTCGGACCCGACTCGGGAGACTCGGCCGAGTCGTGAACGACTCGGCCGAGTCGCCCGAGTCGGGTCCGAGTCAGACCCGATCCGGATCGACTCGGCGATCCACTAGTGACTCGGGCCTCCGAGTTAAACCGGAGGCCGCCGAGTCGGATACGACTCGGCCGAGTCGTATCCGACTCGGCCGATTCTTTGATCTCTGATCATTCTGGCGGAAATTGGTGGACTGGAGGACTGAGTTAAGAAATAAAACTCAGCCAATTCGGGCTCTCATTCACCATATCATTCTAGGTAGAATGTAAATGGTTTTGTTTTTTTGGCACATAGGCAACCTCATGTTTTATGAGTGCCCCCCAATCCCGTGGCGAGTAAGTGCAGCTACTTTGGGTAGGGTTTCCTTTGGTGTACCCGTGGCAAGAAAGCTCAGCTACCTTGGGTGACGATCGATTGTATAAGGTAGAAAAACTTTAAGAATCAAGTGCTCGATCATCAGAATCTGAGAAAAAAATGTGAAAATATGAAGAATGAAGGAAAATATCTCTTCAAAGAGTAATCTCACATATTGATGATAAACTATTAACGATCTGATTACTGTCACTATCTTGACAAGATTCTTTAAACTTGATGGTCCAAAATAATGATAAATGTAAAGAAAATTGCCTTATAGAGAGATAAAGAGTAATTATCTATTATTATTATTTTAAAGTCAAAACTCAGAGCCTGTGGTGAGGGTAAGAGATTGTTGGGATAAGAGCTTTCACGATGACGATGAGAAATAATATATCAGATTAAAAGGAGTAAGATCATAGATCTGTTAAAAGAAAACACAAAGAGAACATCAGAAATTACGTGAAAAACTCGAAAATAAGAAAAAACACCGAGTCGCTCGCAAATTCACTATTATCGAGAGATTACAGGAAAATAAAGAATTCACAATTGCTCTTTACAATAGCTCTAGGTTTTTACTACCACTCTAATTACGGCGCATCTCTTTTTATAGAGAAAATAAGGGTTACAAGTTGTGACATTCCTAAATTGCCCTTGACACGTGGCTTGAGTTTCTTGTTTTGCAAAGCTTCCAAGCTGTACCGTATTCGCTGCGCCTCACTGCGCCTCGGGGATATTCCTCTGCTCTGTCCTCAGAGTGCTCCTCTAGAGATTCCGCGTGATCCCCTGAACACTTGAACATGGCTCCATCTGAAATTTCAAGCTCACCCACACTCGCCTGTAGTACACCTTTACTCGTGGAGTCAATGAGACAGTCCAGTCCGGGGGACTCTTATTGGGGCCCTGCCTCTGAGTCATCCAGGATGGATTTCTCAACTTTTTAACTCCTACGACTAGGCCTTATAGTTTTTTCTGTATAATACTTATCGGTGGGTGATTTCCTGTCGAGGTCGGCAATCAGACTCCACAACTTCAACAATCTCCCACTTGGAGACCTAGTAGTCAACACAGCAGCATCCTATATCTCTTTCGTTTTCCTCTCGTTCCTGACTAATAGTGACTCCGAGTAACTCAAACTTGGATCCTCAGGTTGGAAGACCTATAGAAGCTGAACAATTTTTTAGCTTCTCCACTGTGACCACCTTGATCAACATACCTGCAGTGAGAACACACCATTCTTCAATAGCTTGCGAATGAAGTAGTACTGCACATCAATATGCTTAGTTCTGTCATGATAGACTAGATTATTTGCAAGGCCAATCGCGCTTTGGCAGAGCTTCCTACTCCTTCCCTAGCTCTTTCAAAAAATCATTCAGCCATATCAGCTCCTTGTAAGCTTTTGTCGCTGCGACATACTCGACCTACGTCGTTGACAAGGCAATTATCTTCTGCATTCTCAACACCTAGCTCATAGCTCCACTTCTCAAGTGAAAACATAACCATTGGTACTTCTCCGACTTTCTATATTGCCCGCAAAGTCGGAGTCCACATATCCCAGCAGCTGAACGTCCGTTCCTCCACAGTACAATGTCATATCTGAACTGCCCTTCAAATATCTCAGGATCTAGTTTACAGCTTTCCAGTGCTCCTTTCCGGGACTGCTCATGTATTTACTGACAACTCCCACTACTTGAGCAATGTATGATCTCGTGCAGACCATAGCATACTCCAAGCTGTACACTACTGATGTATATGGTACTTCCGACATGAGAGCCTTCTCATTTTCTGTAATTAGAGCTTGTGTCTCCGAGAGCTTGAAGTGACCTCTGAGTAGAATGTTCACAGGTTTAGCACCCTGTCATGTTAAACCTCTTCAACACCTTCTTCACGTATTTGGTTTGTGATACTTTCAACGTCTCTTTTCTCTCTGTTGATCCTCATTTTAAGAATTATTCTTGTAGGATCTAAGTCCTTCATTAAGAATTCTTTCACCAAATTGGCCTTGAGATTCATAATCTCCTTCATGCTGAACCAGCAACAAGTATATCATCTAACAGTAGCATGATATAGAAATTCTAGAACCACTTGGAATAGTAGCAACGATCAGTCTCCAGTCTTGTGAAATCACTACTCACCATGAATCTGTCAAACTTTAGATGCCACTGCCTTGGAGCTGTTTCAAGCCATAAAGACTATTTTTTTACCTTGCAAACCAACTGCTCCTCGGGTATGATATGCCCATGTGGCTGCAACATGTAAATGTCCTCCAGATCGCCATAGAGGAACGCTTTCTTAATATCTAGCTGTTCTAGATGTAAATCCTCTACTGTCACATTACTGAGCATAGATCTAATGGTAGTAAATTTCACAAGGGAAAATCTCATTGAAGTCAATACCTTTTCGTTGTTGAAATCTCTTCACAACTAGCATTATCTTGTACCTCTTGTTCCATCATTCTCCTCCTTCAGCCGGTAGACCCACTTGTTATGCAGGGCACGCTTGTTTTCTGATAATTCAATCAAATCTCACGTTTGGTCTCCATGAGAGACGCTATCTCATCATCCATAGCAAGCTTCCACTTAGCCTTGGCTTTCACCTGTAAAGCCTCATCATAACACTCGAGTTCACCACTGTCAGTCAATAACAGATAATGTAAGGCAGAACAATATCTTTCTGGAGCCTTCATCTGCCTGGTTGAGCGCCTCAGTTTGGGGGGTCCAAGGCGCTACTCGAGATTTCACATTCCCCTTGGAATGTCCCAAGCCTTGTCCGCAGGATCATCTTCAAGTTCGTTGACCTCCGAGTCTGCATCACTCTGCTGCTCGTGAGTGCTCCGAGGTGCCACTCCGAGCTCATTCTTCAAAGTGGTTCTCTCTGTCTGCAAGTCTTTGTACGTCTTTTGCTCTTTGAAAACCACATCCTTGTGCCTAAGGATCTTGCGGTTCTCGGGATCCCAGAACCAATAGCCGTACTCATCAGTTTTGGGTCCAATAAAGATGCACCTCCTAGACTTTGGGTCCAACTTGCTCCCGTGACTTAACTTAATATGGGCATAAGAGATACGACCAAATGTACGCAGGTGATTCAGGTTTGCTTCTTTGTCGGTCCATGTCTCCTCGGGAATCAAGGCACCAAGGGTCCTCTATTGATCAGATACACTGTCGTGTTGGCTACATCTGCCCATAACTGCTTGGGTAAACTAGTGTGTATCCGCATGCTCCGGGCACGCTCCAGAAAAGTCATGTTCACGCGCTCTGCCACTCCGTTTTGATGAGAGTTTTCGGGAATCGTCTTCACTCTTCGGATTCCCCGAGTTGAGCAAAACTCTTTGAATTTGCCATCACAGTATTTGCCCCCATTGTTGGACCTCAAGCACTTGAGCTTCCGACCTGATTCATTCTCGACTTGGGCTAGCAATTTCTTAAACATCTCGAACACATCCGACTTGTCTTTCAAGAAATACACCAGACTTTTCTACTAGAATTATTGATGAAGGCCACAAAATACAATGAGCCTCTGAGAGAAGGTACTGAAGCCTTACCTCAGACATCGGTATGCACTATCTCCAACTTCTTTGCCTTCAGAGTCTTTCTCACCGTTCAGAAACTTACTCGCTTCTGCTTCTGATAGACGCTGTTTTCATAGAAGTCTAGTTCAACAGACTTCAACCCTGGCACTTATCCTTAGCATCATCTTCGTTCCCTTCTTGCTTATATGCCCAAGTTTTTATTGCCACACCCGAACATCCGCTTTTGACTAAGCAACTAAAATTGATGCCCCGAAACCCGACGTCATGTAGAGGGTATCTTCTTCCCCTGGGCCATCACCATGACACCTTAGGTGATCTTGCATATATCACCATCGAAGGTGGCCTTCATCCCTTTGTCCGCAAGTTGTCTGACAGAGATTAGGTTTCTCTTCAGTTTCGGTACATGTCTGACGTTCCTCAACTTCTGTATCAAGCCATTAGAGAAGCTAACTGCATCGCCTTTCCCGACAATCTCACTTGGTTCATCTCCCAATTACACCTTCCTAAGTCCACCTTTCACATAGTTTTGAAAGATATCTTGTCGGGAAGTGGCGTGAAAAGAGAGGTGGAGTTAATCACGCGTGACTCGCTGGACTCAGCCAAGGAGAGCATCAAGGCATCGGATCCATAACTCTCCGTGATATACACATAATCTTTTTCCTTTCTTTTGTCTCTCCATCCTTCATCTACTTGTAGTCCTTCTGAATATTGCCCATCTCACTACACTACCAACATCTTACACCCTTCGACTTAGATGTACCTTTCCTTGATTTGGATTTCGACCTCTCATTCTTTTTCTTATATCTATTCCTAGACCACCTTCTCTGATCAACACTCAGAGCACTCCCTGATGTCTCAGCCGATGCTGAAGACTTCATGCACGCTTCTTCTCTAAGAAGCACCCACATCATCAAACTTCAAGGTTCCTATCCCACATGAATTGCTCACTGTCATCATGAGACCATCTTAGGCCTCTGGCAGAGTGGACAATATATCTAATGTTTTGATTTCATTTTTGAAATTAATCTCAATCGATTCCAACTGGCTCGTTAGTGTGTTGAATTTGTTGAGATGCCTAGCAACGCTTCTGCTATCACCCGTTTTTAGGTCGAACAACTTTTTCATCAAGAATACCTTGTTTGATGTCCGATGGTTTCTCGGACATCGTCGATAGCACCGCCATTAAGTTTTTAGTCGTCTTTTACTTGGAAACGTTGAAGGTAACCGTCGATGTCAGGGACAAGCTGATCGCCCCTAGGGCTTTCTGACACCATCGAACATCTTCTTTGGTTTGTGAGTCTTTCCGCCGAGAGGAAGATAATGGTCTTTCTGGCATAGGTAGTCTTCGATCTATCTTCAAGAACCCAAAGTTTACGCCATTGAATTTTTCAATTCTGATCTTTCCTTCATCTGCCATCTCAAACTAATGCTTTGATGCCAGTTGATAGGATAAGGGCTTTCATGATGACAATGAATAAGAGCAGATCAGATCAAAAGAAAGGAGAAAGATTGTAGATATATCAAAAGACAACACATAGAGAACATTAGAAATTACGTGAAAAATCTAAAACAGGGAAAAAGCCTCGAAATCTCTAACAAATCCACTATTATCGAGAGATTACTGGGAGATAAAGAAGAGACCTCAAAGCCACTCTTTACAACCTCTAGGTTTTCACCACGACTCTAATTATGGCGCCTCTTTTATAGAGAAAACTAGAGTTACAAGTTGTGACCTTTCTAAACTGCTCTTGATACGTGACTTGAGTTTCCTGTATTGCGAAGCTTTCAGGCTGTCGCATTCTCTGCGCCTCACTGTGCCTTGGTGATGTTTCTCAACTCTGTCGCTCGGAATGCTCCTCCCGAGACTCTGAGTGATCCCCCGAACACTTGAACATGCCTCTATCTGAAACTTTAAGCTTGCCCACTCGCCTGTTGTATGCCTTTACTCGGAGAATCAGTGAGGTAGTCCAGTCCTTGGGAGACTCTTCCTGAGGCCCTACTTCCGAGTCATCCAAGATGGAATTCCCGACTTCCTAACTCCTATTGGGACTGGGTCTTGCAGTTCTTCCTGCGTAATACTTCTCCGTGGGCGATTCCCCATCAAGGTCGGCAATCATGCTCCACAACAACTTCAACAATGGGGATAACTTTTTTATATTCTAACAATTACATTACTATATTAGGTTGTACATGGGAGCATAATCTGGAAATATACATTTTCTTTCTTTCTTCTTGATGGGGATTCTTGAAAGGTGTTGAGCTTGTGTTGAAACTGGTGACAGGTGTTCTTTTGACTTAACATAGTTAAAATGGAGACTTATACAAGACTGAATGCCTTTGTGCTTCAGTTCTGTGTTTCACTTGCTATCCATATGATTTCTTTTATTGTACACATTTGTCTGCCGATGGGCTATAGTATGGCCTTTTTTTTGCTACAATATTTGACACAGATGATTTTATGTATTTGTTCCTTTTTTTAATTTGTTAATGTTTATTTTATTTGGTTTGTTTTGTTGGGAGGGGGAATTGCAGTTTCTGAAGTTTTCATTGATAATGGTTTTTCTTAAAAGTGACGGATAAAAAAATTTGTAATAAGAAAGCTTTCTTGATTTCTTTTTAATGTATGCCGGCAGGCCTGATGCTGTTTCAAACTTCAAATCACTGATGGAACAATATATCTTCCTTCTCAAAGGTCTGCTATTCGTATTTTCCTTGTGATGATCCATCAGATTTAGGGAGCTAATTCTTATTAGTAACAGAGCTTTCAAGGAAGATAATGCGTGGTATTGCTTTAGCACTGGGTGGGCTAGCAGAAGCATTTGAAGGAGAAATAGCTGGAGATCCTTTTTGGGTAATGCGATTAGTTGGATACCCAGGTTTATCTGATAGCAAAAACCCAGAGATTAAGTGCAATGATATTGGATGGTAATCAGCACTACTGGTTAGAAATTCTCTTCTTGGAATTCATGCTATTTGATCATGATAGGTTCTTACTGATTTTCTCCTCTTTTCCTGTTATATCTTCTATGAACAAGTTCAGTGGCGCTCACACAGATTATGGTAAGATTTCATTCAGTAAAGGGGCGTATATTTAACTATATGCTATTTATATATTCCATAGGCTTTTTAAACTTGCTAACAATTTGTTGGCTTTTCTTTTAGTTCAATGTCGCCTTCATTCACATCAGGAGTTGCTTTGACCGACACTATTTAGTTGATTCAAGTTCTATTTCTTCATGCTGTAAATTACAGGTCTCTTGACATTGGTTAACCAAGATGAAGATATTCATGCTCTTCAGGTATTGTTTTCTCTTGAAAACTTTAATCTTATATTAGTTAACGAAGCAGCAAGAAGTCTCAAATTAATCTCTGATTGTTGTGTGTTAAATACTCTCCGACACACCAATACTCATCTTTATGTTTTCAACTAATAATTGAAGTTCGTTCTGCATGCATTTGCTGATGTTTTTCTTGTTCCCATAACTTTTCTCTTCAATTGCCTTTCTCTACTATATTGGAAGAATTCGTTTTTCCCCTTAAGAGCTTAGAAATACTTTTTACAGTAGTTATCTGTGTGTACATGTTAATTCACTTTCCCTCCCAAAAAAACTCCCTTCTATACAGCTGCAGCTCTTTCTTGAAACCAAAGTAGCAAATTTATATAAATGGTAGTAGCCGGCATCCTTTGCAGTCCAGTTTTGATGTTAAAGGATATTGTTCACCATGACAAGCTTATACTATCTTTTATCAAAATGTATGTGTGACTTTCTAGTTTGTTTGGGGTTAATGATTAATAGTTTATTATAGTCATTAAACAAGCTTACTCGTCTTTATCTGACACTATTGTTGATCATATAATATCTTCGCTGCTGATTATTCAAGAGATGACTGCAAAGTTTTAAATAAAATAATTCAAAAGATTAAATTATTGATATTTGTTAATAGAATTAATATCATGCCATGTTACCATATTGTAAGTGTCCTATTCTTTTGAGATTGTTAAGTTGATGTCCATGTAACGTTGCAACTGCTCGTGTCCGTGTCCATGCCAGAGGTGGATAAAAATTCTCTTATTCTTGAGAGATGAGAATGATTCCTTCTTTACTATTTATACATAATATAGCAGTTTATCCACATACATAAATCTCTCTCTCTTACACAAACACACATGGACAAAAAGTAAAATAAGAAAAGAAAAACATTTTAGATCTAAAATATATTGTCGTTGATGGGCCTTGAGCTGGAACAAGCATCCGTGAACATGAAACTGCAATCAACAAAAAAGTAACCCAAACACTATGGAGGTCGTGAAATTTCAATAGGACTCAATTTCTTCTTTCTGCTCCCAAGAAAGTGTGCTGATCAAGGACCTTAATGGTGTCTGCAATTTCTGTTAATATAGTCTAAATCAGCTGTGTTATGCTGTCAATTTTCTAGATGAACCAAACAAGAATAGGCTTCTTAATTTAACTACTTATTGGACTATTCAAGATTGGAGGGGAATTATGTTGGGCCAACCATGCAACAACTAGGATGGTAATCATATACAGAGTAGTTATCAGTCAGTTCCATAGGTCATTGATTTCTTGTAGGACCATAGGACATGACCGCTATTACCGGTTAGAATGCCTTGGGAGTTTAAGGGTCTAAGGAGATGACCACTGCAATGATATTGTTCCATAGAAACCCAAAACATTGATTTTACGTAACGATTGTTGGATACAAATGTTTGTCTTACTCCCAAATCACAACCCAAAAAAATTGTATTGAGATATAATTTTTTTTTGTTTTACTCTAGTGCACATGATGGGATCACTCTGCAATTGCTTTTATTTTAGTCTCTTTATTTGTTTCTTTGTTTTAGTCCCACACCAGTTATGATGGGGAACTAGTTGTGTGGGCCTATATAAGGCCAAGACTTGTAGTTGAATTGCCAGACTATGATTATGAATGATCTGATAAGATATTTGCTTTGGTTTTAGTTTGATCTCATTGATTAAATCAACGGTGGTAAAGCCAAAATCCGGGTTGCGATCCGTGATCATATCTTTTTATTATTTTTTAAACCTTAGTTCTTCCCCCCCCCCGAAATCCATCACATCCCCACCACAAACCTTAAAATTCCTTCCGTTCCACATCATTTTTAATGTGAGAGCCGAATTCCTACTCTTTTTGTTTCACAAAATCCACTTAAAAAAATTTCACAAAATTTTCAAAACCCAGATTTGCTATTCTCCATTTTTCTTCATGTTTAAAAATTTTGAGACCCTAGATCTGATTAAAAAGGAAAAATAAAATAAAATTGCTGAAAATTCACTACAGTTAGTGTTATTTTCCCTGATCTCCCTTACGATCTCGCCGCCAGCCTCCAGGCCTTGTCATCGGAGATCGAAACCGTCGCCCCCACCATTGCAGTCCAGATCGTCGCCTTCGACAGACCGCCGATTTTGAGAGACCGCCGCCATCCCTCTCTCTCCATCTCCATCATCGAATCAGATCGAATTATCGTCAACTCATTGCCGCCGTCTCAAACCTGCTGTATTGAACTCGCCGTTGTCACCTCGAGATCCCCCTGCTAACAGAGCTCCATCGCCATCTGTTCCTTCCGTCACTCTGCCAGTCTTCCTCCGTCAGTCTGCATCACTTCTCCAACTTTGCAGTGCCGACTCCGCCAGTATGCATCACCGATCGCCCCATCCTTCCTCCGTCCCCGACCAGCGTCTTGCCTCCAAGGTCTCATTGTCGTCACCATTTCTTCTTCCTTGATCCACCAACACCTCTTCGTTAACACCGTGTAGAAATTGAACTTTTAGGAAATTTTATTGTCATTATTTAGTGCATGCATATAGTTTTGATTGAGTCTAGGAGTCTCAATTGCATCCTCCTGTTTGTGTGATTTGCATTTATGTCTAGATTGGTGCATATTTTAACATGAGTTATCAGTGTAGGATCTATACTAGACGTGACTGTGAGAGTAGTGTTGTCCATGATTTATGTGCTAGGAAAGATGAAATAGCGCGTAGATTTAAACTAGATTGTAAATTTGATGGTTCATGTGATCTTAGTATTTTCAGTGATTGACTAGCCGATACGGAGTGTTACTTTGATTGGTATAGGTTTTTCGACGCAGCTAGACTCCTATTTTCTAGGAGGAAACTTGTAGCAGCTAATAGTTACTAGACCTTGGTGAGAGATTGCTTGAGGGTTGTCATAGAGTTTTGGAAAGAAATGAAAGAAAATCTTAAGGAAAAAAATACTTTCCCGACTATTATAAGAACCGTCTTTTAGACTAGTTACACAACCTCTGTTATGGTGATATGTATATCTAAGATTACATAGTCAAATTTGAGGATTTAACTCTTCATTGTGATAGGAGAAAGTACTGTTCTCATACTGTAACTAGGTTTGTTTGGGATTTAAGGTTCAAAATAAGACGTGCTTTGATTATCGGCTCCTATGATTTAGATTCCGTTGAAGAGCCTTTTGATGTTCCCTTAAAGATAGAATCTACCAAGGCCCGATATTGTAAGTGTGAGGGATATAGACACTATGATTATCAATGCCTCTCGAAGAGTCGGCATGTTAGTATTGTACCTAGTGACGATGTTGATGATTCTAAGGTTGTTGAGGATGTTCACGTTTCTTTTAAGACTATTAGCATAATTGAAGATATATCAATTGGTTCTGACACATTCTTCATGACAGTCATGCTTCCTGTGAGAGTACTAGTCAAGCAGTGGATGAGATGGTCGAGTCTGGTACATCATTAAACATTAGTGCCCATGTTCATGATAATAATGATATTATATCTGAATTAGTGGAGTCTAGTATCTCTAGTCAGATATCTAGGTATTCATTTTCTACACATGTGATAGAGGATGAGATCGATCACGAGACTGTTGATTCTAGCGTCATTACATTTAGTGGGTCATCTGAGTCCCCTCATATTGATTATGATTTTATGATTATTCCTACCAAATCTACTAGTTAGTCATCAGAGCTCCTTGCTATGATCTAACATATGATTTTTAGTGCTTCTTTTACAGATTGTTTAGGCCGAGTCTAGTTTACCATTAGGGGGTTTGGATTGTGTCCCCCTAGGCCTCATATATATCTCTTTTTTCTTTTTGTTAAGAGTTATGTCTAGAGTGCCTATTGTATTGCATTTTTCTACTGCATATGGTAATATCACTAGGTCGATAGTAATTTACAATGAAAACTACAAATTTACTACATATCCATATAGTATTTTGCAGGAATTTACAGTTGATAATAAGGTGATTGTTACACATCACTTTGAAGTCGTGAGAAAGTTGCACCCTTGGCGTATAGGTTCCGACAGAATTCTGAAGAGGAGCGCTTCTATTACTTATAAGTTGGATATCCAATGGGATCTTGGTATCGATCTAACTTTCATTGAAAATAATTTGCTTCGGTATGCTGCATGCGTCTTGCTAGGGCTCCTGTTGATTGTAGACGATTTGTCCCGGAGACCAATTTTGCCTCCACCTCCGTGGTTCAGACATGATGCATCAGTGCTATGCTCCTACCATCGTCTTCGCTTGATTGAGAATTCGTGATGTGGTTCAGTCCTACCCAGTCGTGCTTGTCATTAGTTACTCACCACTGCATTCACCGGAGATGAATGCTTCCAAGCCGGGGAGAATTGATGGGGATCACTCTGCTATTGCTTTTATTTTAGTCTCTTTATTGTTTCTTTGTTTTTAGTCTCACATCGGTTGTGATAGGAAACTTCTAGTTGGTGGGCCTATATAAGGCGAAGACTTGTAGTTGAATTGACGGATTATGACTATGAATGATTTGATAAGCTATTTGTTTTTGTTTTGGTTTGATCTTATGAATTGAATCAACGGTGGTGAAGCCAAGATACGGGTTGCGATCCCTGATTATATCTTTTTGTCTGATTATATCTTTTTGTTATTTTTTTAAACCCTAGTTCTTATTTTCCCCCAAATCCATCAAATCCTCACCACAAACCCTAAAATTTCTTCCGGCCCATATCAACACATTTATTAGTTATTTATATAATTATGTACTATATAATTATATACAATATAATTAGAGATAGACTTGTGTCCTTGCAAAAGGATTTGAGGCCGAATCCTTTCCACTCAAATACCAACATCTGACATTCGAATACAAGATCCACTCTGTTGAAGTTGATCTATATTATTTCAAGTATCTAAAAATTAAAAATCAAGTGTTTTGAATACTTTTTGCCTATGCATCAACTAGAAAAAAACAGATGGCCTAAATAGTGAGTTGGTTAGTTTAACGATGTAGAACATTTAAAACCTTACAAAAATTGGTTTGTAGGGGTTTTTAAATGTTTAGATCATAATCAAATAGACGGATCGAGAATTTGTATGTCTAAAGACATAGATCTAATTAACTCACTACTTTCGGCCGTCTATTTTGCGCCGCTTGATGGATGGACAAAAAGTATTCAAAACACTTGATTTTTGATTTATAGATACTTGAAATAATATAAATTAACTTCAACAGAGTGGATATTGTATTTGAATGTCAGAGGGTTGTATTTGAGTTGGAAAGATTCGAACTCAAATCCTTTTGGAAGGACACAAGTCTATCTCAGATAATTATGTATAAGATAAACATAACTATATCACCATAAGATTTTTATTTAAATACTTGGGTGATCATATTGATAAAATCATTTGACCTCACTTGGAGGGTAGTTTTGGCACAATGGTGAGGTTTCTCCATTATGAGCTATCTCAATGCATGGTGCGTATATCTGACCTACCTATACCCCTTAACGGCTGAAGCCTAGTGCAATGGGTGCCCTTTTTTCAGTTATACCTGTATGTAGAACCCAAGGTTTAAGAACTCGGTCTCAGTTTCAATTTTGGACCTTATTTTATTGAAGGGTTTGATTGGTTTTGTTAGTTATGATAGTTTCGTTTCAAGTTTCGGTATGTATAAACATGTAAGCATCTTTAATTATTTGCATAAATAATGTGCAAAACCACACAGCATGAATATGTAGACTGAGTGGGTGTTGAATCAAGAGTAAACATTTGATACTCAACTAGTGAACCCATAATTAATCTAAATTAACAAAAGTTGTCAATTTAAAGTCAAAATCGTAGTTAGAATTAAAATAAAAATATTTTATTATGATCTAATTAAGACAAATTAGTATATGCCCATTTCGGATGGCTATAGAATTTAAAGGGAGATGAGATTTTTAATTAGGCTGTTGCTTTCTTCCTCTTCTTGCCTTCTGCTTTGGATTTTTTAGGCTTCATAATGTTTTCATCCAAAACTTATCAAAACTGACAGACACCAGCTAAAACCTGGAGAAACTGACAAAATCCAGATGAAAATGGTGAACCTCAAACCATGTTTGAGTTGAATATCATAAATTGAGTTCTCTTTGAATCCAAATTAACAAGGGAAAAATCTTGTCATCATTTTTGTGGAGACCTATTGTAGTGGCGGATTTTGACCCTCGTTAAGATCACGACACGTCCTACTGCCTAGAGGTATCGTTTCTCTGCCAGCGGGCCCAGTGAACCTAACATAGGCTTAAAAGAAAGCCTTGGGTTTCGTCCCGAGCTCACATCAGTCAGCCATTACTTACCCGGATTTACTACTTAACCGGAGCTGTGCAACTCTCCGTTGACTCCAACAATCAGTACAAGAATCCTTTTCGGAGCTACCCAAGACTCTGATATGAAAACCCTCCAAAGCCTGCTACTCGCGTGCTGCTTACAACTGGATGGTACGATGCTTGCGATTTGCGAATGTCACACTTCACTTCCTTCATGTTTTGGCTGAAACTATAAAAGAAATGCACAAATAAAATATTTATTTGAGGCATATAATCTTGGTATCCAAGTTTTATAAAAGATTATTATCCCATTTTTTCTATATATTAAAGCTAAATTACATACAAATACCATAAAAGCTTATTCACTTTCTAGTTAAATACGTTTTCTCGAATTTTTTCAACAAATATATTTTACTACAAATAAATACATTGAAGTTTTTCCTTTCTATAGTCTACCATCTCAATAAAAATAAATAAAATTACCAAATTACCATCCTATTAACTTGAATAAAAAAATTTAGTGGAAAATGGAGCTGGTGGTTGTGGTCATGGTGATCAGGGGAATAAGCAGGCGATGATGGTGATAGTTGTGATGGTGATGCAGGAAAAGGGAGAGGAGTGATGAAAGGGATGGTGATGGTATTGGTCGGGGAGTGAGAGGTAGTTGATTTAGTTTTATTAGGATTAGGGTTAGCAAATATGGGAATGAAGAAATCCCTAGACCAAAAAAGATGGAAAGTTGGTGGTGTTTGTCGATGCAGGAAAAAGGAGATTAGCGGGCGATGATTGTGATGGTTGTGAGCAAGAGATGATGGTGATAGTTGTGACGGTGATGCACGAAAAGGGAGAGTAGTGATGAAAGGGATGGTGGTGGTATTAGTAGGGGAGGTAGTGGATATAGTTTATTAGGATTCATGTTAGCAAATATGGGAATGAAGAAATCCTTAAACAAAAAAAGAAGATAGAAAGTTGGTGGTGTTAGTGAGGCAGTTAGCGGGGGGGGGGGAGAGAAAGTTCCAATTTTATTAGCATAACGCTTAAGAAAAATGAGAATGAGGTAGGAAGAAGAAAAGGAGAAGATTCGAAAGGCAGAGGATATGATGAGGTGAAGTGTATGTTGTGATCTGTCACCGATCAAACAAAAGAGAGACACCGAGTTAAAAGACTCGGCAGCGAAAGCGTGGAAGATCTACCATTAACAAGTAATTGAGATTAAATCACCACACAATAAAAAAACACCAGATTTAACGTGGTTCGAAAATGTGCCTACATCTACGGGGAGGAGGGGAGAAATTTTTATTGAAAACAGAGAAGAAAATATAAGTCACAAGAAGATATCTCTCACAGCTCTCAATGGTGAAAATCTGAATTTCTATTGAATTTTTGACACTTTCAAAAGGTCAACCCCAAAGGGTTTATATATAGGCACCTAGGATGATTCTAGTCTAACACAAACTTCAACAATCTAATCAACATCACCTCAGAGGAGGGAAACCCGTATTCAATCCAAACTGGAAACAGAATCCGTATTAGGAAACTGCCAGAACCCGATATTAGTCAACTAGAGCTAAGTATTAGTCGACTAACACCAAATATTAATCGACTATACCAAATACCTATTCGACTATTGTAACACAATTCGAAAACTCAACTTACTGTTGCGAGCCTTAGTCGGCTACACCCAAGTATTAGTCGACTAGCCTATAGCCTAGTCGACTAATAACACTTATTAGTTGACTAATCAATATGCACAGAGTATATACATGTCCGTGCTTGATCTCTGAAGGTTGTTACACCTCTACCTTATCCTTGATTTTTCTTCAATGGATATGAGACACTTCAAATACTAACAATTTCCACCTTGACTCATATTCATTGAGTCCCTCTATAGAAATTGGCCTCCACTTCATTCGCATTGCTTTCTCTCTCCATTTGTGATTTCACATGGCTCCCTCCCAAGAGCCCGTTCGCCACTTTACTTTTGGAGAACTTCTACACTGAGATGGTCTTTATCATCATATCCGCAAGATTCTTTTTCGTCTTGAGCTTTATCAAATCGATCACCTTATCATCCATGACCCAGTGACGTGTCTTGTGATATCTCACATCAGTGTGCTTCATCCGCTTGTGATACCTATGATCCTTAGCGAGATGAATCACACTTTGACTGTTGCAATGAACCTGAACTGAATCTTGTATGATACTGAACGTCTCAATCAATCCTCTCAACCACAAAGCTTCTTTTGATGCCTCAACTGCAGCTATGTACTCCGCCTCTGTTGTTGAAAGAGCAATTGTATCTTGCAACTCTACCTTCCAACTTATGACGCACTCAGCTACTGTGAACACATAGCCCGTCGTAGATCTTTGTTGTTCAAGGTCTCCTACATAATTTGCATCAACATAACTTTGTAGTACCCTAGGCTTCTCCTTTTTCAATATCTAAAATATCAAGCCTAGTCTTGCAGCCCATTGCAAATATTGTAACACCCACTTCACTGCTTCTCAATGTTGTTTTCCTAGATTTGACATGAACTGACTTACTGTACTAATTGTATAGGCTAAGTCAGGCCTAGTGCAGACCATAGCATGCATGAGTAATCCATCGCACTAGCATATTGTACTTGAGACATCTCTTCCTCTTTCGGTGATTGTGGATATTGCTTGGAGGATAATTTAAAATGACCTGCCAAATGAATGGTGATTGGTCTTGCTTCTGTCATGTTGAATCTCTCCAACACCTTGAGAACGTAGTTCTCCTGGGATAGCCAAAGTCTGCTTGAGCCTGTCTCGAGTGATCTCATACCTAAGATCTTCTTGGCTTCTCCTAAATCTTTCATGTTAAATTCCTTCTTGAGCTGAGCTTTAAGCTTGTTTCTTGCAGCAATCAGTATATCATCTACATATAACAGCAAATATGTCAGATTATCATTCTGCTTGAAATAGACACACTATCATACTCACATTGGTTGTATCTGGCCGTGTTCACAAAAGAGTCGAACCGTTTGTACCACCGCCTGGTAGACTGCTTAAGTCCATAAAGAGCTTCTTTAGAAGACACCTTGTTTTCTTGACCTTCCTGAATATAATATTCAGGTTGTTTCATGTATATATCCTCCCCCAGCTCACCGTGCAGAAACATTGTTTTGATATCCATCTGTTTCAACTCTAGATCAAACTGAGCAAATATCACCAATAATATCTGAATGGATTTATGCTTGATTATAGGAGAGAAGACCTCATTGTAGTTAATACCTTCTTTTTGAGTATATCCCTTGGCAAGTAACCTTGCCTTGTATTGCTCATTATCTTTCTTTCAAAAGACCAATTTGCAACCTATTGTCTTAGAGTTCTTTGGAAGATCGACTAATGTCCTTGTTTGATTTCTATCCAAAAACTCAATCTCCCGCTTTATGGTTGTAATCCACTTGTCGTGGTCATCTGCCTCGAGCGCTTCCCTGTAACTACTAGGTTCACCTGTTTCTGTTACTAATGCGAAAGAGATATGATCTTCTTCAACCATAACTCTGACTGACCGCCTCAACACGATTTAGGCTGCTTTTGAGTAGCTTCTTGTTCTTCTCCATCTGAATCTGAGGAGTCCTCTTCTGACCCTTCAGGCTTTTAGGGCTCTCTGAGAAACTTAACTAATTTTTTCTGAGTGTCTGCTGAATTGTCTAAAGCTCTATCTTGCGCTTTATCTTCCGTCTCTGACTTTTCTTGCAACATTGATTCTTCATCAAACACCACATTTCTGCTAGTAAGGCGCTCCTTATCTTGAGATCTCAAAGTATGAAACCTTTGACTCCTTTGGTGAACCCGATGAAGAGAAACTTCTAAGACTTGGACTCCAGTTTGTTCTTTTTCTGACCATCAACCAAATTATACGAGGCAACCAAAAATCTGTAAGGTTTAATAGTCTATAGACTCTCCTTGCTGTATCTCCTCTGGGATCTGAAGATTAATAGCTGTTGATGGTGACTTGTTTATCAGATAACTCGCATGATTCACCACCTCTGCGCAAATCCTTCTGACATGTCGGCCTGTAATAGTGTCTGATTCATGCGCTCTGCTATTCCGTTCTGTTCTGCTCGCCCTGGAATACTTAGCTGATGTTCGATACTCTTGCTTGCTAAGTAATCTTTTTGAATTTTTTGGAAGTATGCTCGCCTCCATTATCGGACTTCAAGACTTTCATCTTTCGCCTCGTCTGATTTTCCACCATAGTTTTCAATCTTTGAACTTCTGAAATACTTTCGATTTCTTCTTCAAGAAGTATACCCAACTTTTCTTGAAAAATCATTTATGAAAGTAACAGTACGTAACACCCCAAATGGATGCTACTGGCAAAGGCCCTCACACATTCGTGTGTATGAGATCTAGCAAGCTTTTTATCTTGTGCTGTGATGTAGAGAAAGCTACTATACGTTGCCTACCCATAATGTAAAATTTACAAAGATCAAGTTTGCAATATTTGATACCTGGTAGAGCACTCCTTTTGTGTAGAGCTTGAAGTCCTCGCCTTCTCATTGTGTCTAAGACGCATGTGCGAAAGTCTTGTAGTATCCTTCTCTGTTGCTGTTGAAGTATCACCTGTAATAATGCTTCCTGTTAACTTGTACAAGTTTGCAGTCCGTTCTCTTTTGAGAATCATCATGGAGTCTTTAATAACTTTGATTTCTCCATCTGCACCAAAAAACGATACCCTCGAGTTTCCAAAACTCCCGACGAGAGAAGATTCTTTTTTAAGTCCGGAACTTGTGAATGATCGTGAGGGTTCGAACATGTCTATCAAACATCCTCATACGGATGTTGCCGATGCCAACAATCTTGCACACGGCGCCGCTACCCATCAGGATAGAGCCTCCATCATAAGGTTTGTAAGTACTGAATCACTCTTTTTAGGCACATGTGGTATGTGCACTTCGGCTCAAGTAACTAAGCATCTGAGTATTTATCTTTTCCTGAGTCAGCAGTCAATACATCACATGGATCCTCATCTGCTTATTCGACAACCCCTGCTTGATCTGACTTCTTACTGGTGCTAGTCCCATTAGCACCTTGCCGCCTTTCCTCTTCAGCATTTCCTTATATTTCATACAATTTTTTTAGATGTACCCTGATTTCTTAAAAATAGCAAGAAAAACTGCTAGAAACCTCTGGATCCTTTTGGATCCCCTATTTTTTGATCTTCCCCTCTGGCTCTTGACAATGAAGCTTGAGGCTTCCTCTATAGAATCTTCTTCATCAGCTCGTTTCTGGAGCATCTGCCTGGCATCTTCTAATTCTCTGGTCTCCTTACCATACATGATGATGCTCGCTAATTGGTCATAACTTGATGGAAGAGAAGAGAGTAACATAAGAGTTGTCTTTTTCTTTTAGCGTAACCTCTAGAGCCAACAAGTCACTTAAAATTCTATTAAAAGCATTGAGATGTAGAATAGGCGTACCTTCCTTCATCCGAACGCTGTATAACTGCTTCTTCATGAAGAGCTTGTTCGACAAACTCTTCGTCATGTAAAGACTCTCCTGCTTACACCAAAGACCAGCAGTTGTCTCTTTGTTCATCACGTTATAGAGGATTTCTAATATCACAATATAATCGTCACATTTGTGTGGAAGTCGATGAGTTCCACTCATCATCTTCCATCTTTGATGACTTATTCTCAATATCAAATAGGGCCTTGTGTGTGCACTCCTACACGAGCAATGATATTACTCTCATCTTTCACAAAAGGAAGTTGGACTTCCCGTTGAATTTCTCCACCTCGAACTTGGTTATCGTGTCGTCTTGCTAGCCATCTCTCTGATAACAATTGTTGTGATCTATCACCGATTAAATAATAGAGAAACACTAAGTTAAACACTAGATAGTAGACGCTGAAGCGTAAAAGATCTACCACTAGTAAGCAATTGAGACTAAATCACCATACAACCAAAGACCACCAGATTTAACGTGGTTCGACAATATGCCAACATCCACGGGGAGGAGGGGAGAAATCTTTATTGAAAACAAAGAAGAAAATACAAGAGTTATAAGAAGATCTTTCTCTCACAACTCTCAATAGTGCAAATCTGATTTTTCTTGAATTCTTAACACTCTTTCAAAAGGCCAACCCTAAGGGTTTATATAGGCACCTAAGATAATATAATCCTAGTCCAATATAAACTTCAACAATCCAATCAGCACTGCCTCAGAGAAAGAAGGAAACCCGGATTCAATCCAAACTGGAAACAAAAATCACATTAGAAAACTGGTAAAACCCGACATTAGTCGATTAAGGCCAAATATTAGTCGACTAACGCTTGGTATTAGTCGACTATACCCAAATACCTAGTCAACTACTGTAACATAATCCGAGAACCCAACTTACTGTTGTGTAGCTTAGTCGACTAATAACACTTATTAGTTGATTAATCAACATGCACAGAGCCTGTACATATCCGTGCTTGATCTCTGAAGCTTATTATGCCTTCACCTGATCCTTGATTCTTCTCTAATGAATATGAGACACTTCAAATACTAATAGTGTAGAGCACTTAGAAGGAGTGGGTTCAATTTTATTAGGATTGTAGTTTACAAAAAGAAAAAAAAAGATGAACTTGAAGCTAAGAAGAAGAGGATAAAAGGATTTTGACACTTGATTTTTCAAGATATTTTTTTTTAGAAAATTTCTGTAAAATATCTTTTTCTGTAAAGTAAGTGTGTCCTCTAGGGTATCCATCTATAATTATCGCTTATTTTTTTTAACACATCACTATATCTGTATCCTTGTTCTTAGATGTGTTGTCTATAATGTCAAAAACATAATTTGAGTACTGAAAATTTCATTGTATTCTAATGAGAAATTATTGGGTGCATCGCTAGTTTGAAACACTGAGATGCAATGCTAGGACTATTGGTCAATGTGTTATGGGGCCTACTTGGATTTATTCGGTTTAGCCTGTTCATAATAAAACTAAAAAAATAAACAACGAAAGAAATAAAGTAAAAAAAGGTGAAAAGTGAGTGAATTATCTGGCAAACGACAAAGGTGTCATATCAATTTCTCCTCTCTCTTCTTCCTCGATCTCCTCCATTGTCGGTCGTCCCGACCAATTTCTGATGTTCGCTTGATTTTCTTTCTCATAAACCCATCCTCCTCGTTGTCATCTCCCATCTCTTTTTTCAGTCCTGAAAGCAAATTCTAGCTTCAGGTTCTCTTCCTTTAATTTCAAAAAAATTCGCTATCTCAGTCTCCTTAAGATCTACTATTGAGTAGTTAGAGTTCAGTTAGAAAGGGAAAGATTTCAAATTGTAGGGGTTTTGGGACAAATTACACTGATGGACAAACTCCGTATTGTTTCAAGTTTACTGTGGCCTCTAGAATGAGGAAGGCAACAAAGGAATTTTAGGACATGGCGAAGGTCTGAAATGCTAGAATCAAAGTAATTGTAGCTCATCACATCAAATCAAACATCTCGAATTTGGGTTTGATTGAGCATTTTCCTTCTAGTCAACACTCTCAGGAAACAATTCATTGGTGAAAGGGAGAATAGTGGCGTTGAGAGTGTTAGCGGAAAGCTCCGCGAAGCCGATGTCACCAATGAACATGATGTAGACATCTATTTAAGATTGGAGACAAGAGTTGTAAGGTGATTGTGGACAGTGGAAGTTGTATCAATGCAATATTATCCAGGCTGTGTGAAAATCTTGAATTGGAGATTATACCCCACCTCCACCCATTCAAAGTGTCTTGAATTAACTCCACAGTACTTGAGGTCAAACAACGATATCTTGTCCTAATCAGTTTCAATCATTATAAAGATAAGGTTTGCTGTAACGTGATCACTATGAATGTGGGTCAAGTTATACTAGGCAGACCATGGTTGTTCGACAAAAATATCTTCATTTACGGTCGATCCAACATATGTCAATTTGAGCATGAAGGTAAGCAGGTTAAGCTACTACTCTTGAGACTCAAGACTGAATCGTCCAAGCAAACGTTCACTTTGGCTTTACCGCCTGCTCCACCCTCTCAACCTCTCATTACTACTGTTTCTTCTCTATCGCCCACTAATCATGCATATCATGTCAGCAAATCACTTCCTCTCTTACTACTGGCACTATCTCACTATAAAGCATTCGAATTTGCACCTGCATTTGCATCATATAAACACGTGCACAAACTACACAAAGAAACTAGTGATGAAAATAAATGAAGCAATGTGAAGCCTACTTTACGAGCTGACAGTAGAAAAATATTTAAAACTTTTAATGTAGGCGACTATGTGATGATTCAGATTTATCTGAAACAGTTTTCTTCCGAAACTGTTAAAATGTTGTATGTCCGCAGTGCTGGGCCTTTCAAGATCTTGAATAAATTGAATTGCAATACTTATGTTATAGATTTCCTAGAGATTATGATATCAGCTGCACCTTCAATATTAATGATCTAGTAGATTACAAGGATTTTGATTGTAGCCCTTTGATTATTGAGTCTTCTCTTAAGCCATTCTTTGAGAGACCCGCAGTTACCTCACTCCCAGATACTCCCATTACAGTAGAGACAGTTGATAAAATTTTGGAGGATAAGACTATCACCACCTAACTGGTGGAACTCACAGGTATTTAAACCGCTGTAAAAGAAAAACACCGACTGCTGATTCACAACTAGATCGACGTGATTTGCAAAGGATTGATCAGTGCAGCATGGAAGACCAAATTCATCTAAACTCGACAGAGTCTTGAGTTTTCTCCCGCCCGGGGAGAATGATGCAGACATCTATTCAAGATGAACGAGCCGAATAGATGAATCTAAGAAGTCCCAATCTAAGTTGAAGTCGTAGTAGGATTTGAGATTTGTTCTCCTCCTTTATTTTTATTTTTTTAGTTTCTTTTTTTTTCTGGTATTTTGAGTTTCTAAATTTTGGGATTGTAATTCTATTTAGATTAGGAGTTTGAGTTTGAATTGGATTCAATTTTGTAAAAGCCCATATAAAGGGCTTATTGTAGCAACAATGATCAATGAAGAATTTTGAGAATTTTGTGAATTTGATTCACTCAAATTGCTTAGGAGTTGATTCCTATTTTCTTCTCTAACTAAACCCCAACATAATTTTTTTCACCTTCTCTTTTCCCTCACCGTGCACTGTTTCTGAAGCCAACAGCAATACCAAACTTTTTCCCACCTTTTTTCATCCTCTTCTGCCCTCCAAACAGCAAAATAACATCCTATCAAAAGATTCAACAAGGCCTCCATCCTCTTCATCTCCTCAACTTAGCACGACTACTCAAAGAAGAACGCCTTGGCCTCCACTTGCAACAGACAAAAAAGCAAAGGAAGTTAATTTGGGTTTTAATTTTCAGATCCAGACCCGTTATTAAAAAAACAGACCAGTTAAGCGACTCTACTTTATTTTTGGGCCGTAACTTTCATATCCGGGCTCCGACTCAAGTGATCTTGGTACCGTTACGATAGCGACGAAGAGCTCTATGCATCAGTACCAACTACAAGTCAGCGAGATCTCTATAATCATCAGTAACTAAATTTTCTTTAACATAGTCTATTTATTTGTGGGTTGTCAACCACTTCTAATATTTTATCAAGTTAATCTGCTGTCACTATACTGCAAGTTTGTGTGCGTCTGCTTTCTTATATCTGTTGATTATAATATTGATTATACAAGCTTTGCCTTCGTATCTGTGTAATTGCATCAGTATATTTTAGATTTAGAAAGGTACACCTGTTACACCTGTACTTGCACATTTTATTAAATCCATCATTCTGTATTATTTGTTTTAACTATTTTTCTATCTAAGATCATTTTGTTGGTGGAACGTAGCGTAGTTTGCTTTATTACTGATTTCTGATTCACTCGCATACCACATTCACATCGGAACCCTTGGCTTATTACGCCCCCGAAGATCAAGAAATTAGTGGAGATTAAGGGTGTTGCAACAATTCATAGCTTTGTCCTCTGCTGTTTGTTTGCTTGGGGTAGGGATTATAACAATAAAGTATAGAGAAAAAACTATGCTTTTTGTAATAGTCTCTTGAAGTCTCATGGGTACAGTGCTCTTCATTTTTGCTTTTTTTTTTTTTTTTTCTTTTTTCCCATAATCTCACTAGAAACCGGCTGAGTCAGTCTACCCATAAATTCAAGTTAGCCCTCAGCATTTCACGTGAGAGACACGTCCCCATCATTTTTCCATTCTAATTTATGTTTGTTTTTTTATTTGTTTATATTTTATAAAAAGGAATTTTGACATATATCTGCCATATTGTATCATTTATTTTTCAATATTATTGTTATTCTCTGTTCATATCCTATCATGTTGCCATATCAATGTGAGTGCAACTCTGGGCTTATGAGCACGCATCACAAAGGTAAACTGCATCCAGTTTTAGTTTAATGCCTCAATATCTTCTTCTTTTTTGTATTATTTTTCCTTTTTTTTTCTTTCTTTCTTTCTCTTCCTCCTCCTTCGTCAAAAGGGTAACCATGATTGCATTTACATGGAATAAATATTATATTTTTGCAAAGTTGCTGGTAAGTAATGTCACCATATAGTAATTATCTCTCTCCTTCAAAATATGAATGGTTTCATGCAGCAATTACAGGAAATGTTATATGGATTGCAATGTAACTTAATATTTATCAAATAATGTGCTTTTTGTCATGACTCTAGTTCTATTTGGTTGATTATTTCTCTCTCTTTGACTAAAAGGTTCAAACAGATAAAAGACTTATCTAGTAAACCCATACGGTGACGTTCATGCAAAACCCATAAAAGTGCAACCTTGTAGTCTAGACAGTTACATTTATAGTGAAATCCATTATCGGTCCATTGGTTTGCAGGTGAGGAACCGATCAGGTGATTGGATATTTGCGGTTCCAATGCCTGGTACTTTTGTTTGTAACATTGGCGACATGCTCAAGGTTGCATTAGAATCCTTCGTCGTCCAAATTCATTCTCAAATTTGAAGAATCATTTAACTGATATATTGAGCTTTTCAGATTTTGTCCAATGGAATTTACGAGCCAACTCTACATAGAGTGATCAACAACTCTCCAAAATATCGAGTTTCTGTTGCATTCTTTTATGAGGTATGTATGGTCATCTGCAACTGCTCAGCCTTATGTTTTCCTTTTCCTTCTTGATCCCATTGTTGATCATTATGTTATGTCCCATTAATAGCCAAATTTCGATACACGGATGGAGCCATTGAGCTTCTGTGTGGAGAAGACTGGTGGAGTTGCAAGATATGAGGGAGCTGTCTACGGTGAGCATTTAGTCAGCAAGGTGACTACCAACTTTGTCATGTAGAGAGAGTTCTCACTTCAATCACCAAATGTCTCACATTTTCTTCTTAATATTTTCGCACTGGGGAGGTCGACGGTGTTACTGAGTGGTGATTGCCAGTATTTTCTATTAACTTGAAAAGAATGTGACCCTCGTCTTTTATTTCTTTCTTCTTTTTCTTCTACATTTCTCTTTTTTTTGGGGGGACTCCTCCTGGTACATTTATAGTGTTTCTTCTTTGTTGTTTGAGTAAATGAGAGGTTCTTCTGTCCAAAAACATGGTGAATGACTTGTATCCTCTTGCCTATTAAAGAAAATACTGAAGTACATGTATGAGATCTGGATTCACTATATACACGTAACTCACAAATAATCTATGAAATATGTGAGTGAAAAACAAAGAAAAATGAAGCACAGTTGACTATGTCTATCAATCACATGTCTGAAATCCCTACTCAGTTGGCTATTGGGAACCAGCGATACGGTGGTTCAAGTACCATTAATTGGTGTTCCCACTTGCTGTCCAGTCACAAGGAAATGTTGCAGCTAACCCTTTTTGCATCACCATTGGCAGATAATATCCACCATTATGGGGTGCAAAGGGATTGGATTCGGATCGATATATCATTTATCGTATTCATATCTGCTTCGAATTTTTGGATTTGAAAGCGAATACAGGTATTGTCGTATATGTAAAATTGATATATGTATCTGCCTGTCGGGTATCAGATGCGAATTGGATATTAGCAGATCGAATATGGATACAAATCGTATATGTGAAAAATGGATGCGCTTACGAATAACCTAAACGAATATGCTTATATCATGCTGTTAGCTAAAAAAATATAAATGTAATGTAATAACAAAGTATTATGGTTAATTGAGAAGAGGTTGACTTAATTAAATTAAATAACTAAGTTAACGTTAAGTTGAAAAGAAAATTTTGTTGGTTTTCATATTTTCGAATCATTGTCCTTCAACAAAACAACCAAACCCGCACGGACCCGGCCTGGGCACGCCCCTTCTTACGGGGTCGTGTCTGAGCCTAAAACAACTAAATTTTTAGCTGTTGGGGTTTTTTTTTTGTTGGGGGGGGGGGGGGTCTTGTCTATTGCAAATCCCCCCAAACAGCTATTATGGGCTGAAAAATAGTCATTGGGGGCTATTTGTATTTTTTATACAGCCCCCAACAACTAGATTAGGTCAAATATTGAAATTTTTACCCCCCAAAAAAAAAATTACATTTTAACACCCTCTTCTCCTCTATAAATGCGCCCTTTTTTCCACTCTATTTCATCACAACAAAAATATCTAAACATTTTAAAAAATTCTCTACAAATTTCTACTCTTTAGACATTATAACTTCTCTCAAGTTCTCAAGCTCTGAAGATTTCAAGCTCTCACTCATCACCTTGCTAGTGTGTGGTAACACATTCCGGTATTTATATTTTTCTCAGATTTAGTTTAAAATTTCGTTAATTACAATGGATCCACACTCTTCATCAGCAAGTTATAGTCCTGCTTCTTCTTTTAGGTATCATGCTAATTTAGAATTGACTAGTCAAAAATCGGAGGAGTTGCATATGCCTTTACCCGACTGTGATGCGAGGTTGACCGTATTTGTAGTGGAGGTTTTCTGATGTGATTGATCGAATGGTCAACCTCGCACCACAAATGAAGAAGGGCGGACTTGAATTGGGGTGGAACTTTAGCTTTCAACACAACAAACATGTAGAGAAAGAAAATTTTTACGTGGAAATTCAATTTGAGAAAAACCAGGGGGAAGAGAGAGAATTCACTATTGTGAGAGATTACAGTAAATTTAGAGGAGAATTATGGTGTTTATAATTTCTTTGATCTCTGTCGGGCCCGTTTTCTTCATGGATCTCAGTTGTACAAGTACTCTGTAAGGGGTATAACTGATGGCGCCGATTTCTCGGAGGTGCTTATCTGCACGATTTTTTTGTTGGGATCTTTTCATAGCTGCTCAGATTGTTATGCTTTTTGTTAGAATTGGCATGCCGAGATATCCGCCATTATCTACAATTGCCCCCAGTGTTTAGAAGGGGGGATATAACGACAGAAAGAAAGGCCCTGAGGTCCTCTCCTTGGAGTTGACTGTGAACTCGGGACAAGGCCCGAGGTTCTTTCTCATCGGGGTTGAGTATGATATCGGGGCAAAGCGGAGGTCCTCTCCTAGCAGTTGAGTAAGGGCCAACTAATATCTTAAGTTGATTATCTACTCGTGACACTCTTGGTGTGGTGATACACGTGTTGCGATCTTGGGGAGCGGTCAGATTCTGATCACTACAGATGCCCCCTTTTATGTTTGCTGGAGTCGTGGGAAGGGAATCGGAAAACCAAAATCAGTGGATGCTTTAAGAGGTCTGAACTTTTCTAAAATGTTAAAGTTTAAGTGAGAATCTGGCTCATTAATGTGTATCTTCTTGGGGACGTGACTGATCGTAGAACATCTAGATCGTTAATTAATGTGTATCTTCGAGATTTGATTTGGGGACAACTGACCTTCAAACTGGTTGAAAGATCACCTAGAGGGGGGGTGAATAGGTGATTATGCTAATCTAATGAACTCAATGCGGAATTTAAAAACTTAATGCAATACACTCAAGTGCAATCAACAAATGATGCACACACAACCAAGCCAAGCAATTATGAATGCACAATATGAATATTTGCAAGGCACAAAGTAAAGAGAGAGATAGAGAGAGAGAGAGTCAATGGATCAAGCGCAAACAACAAGATATGTTACGAGGTTCGAGCACCCAGCTCTACATCCCCGCCTTCGACACACGAAGGATTTCTAATCCACTAGCAAGTCCACAAAGAACTCTCACAAGGAGTACCCAACTCCTCTCTTTACAACCACAACCTCCTCCTTGAGGCAAGCTCCAATCCAACAAAACAATCACCTCACAACCCGAGGGATTAGCACAAAGCAAACACAAGGATCACCTCACAACTTGAGGGATACAACCCAAGGCACAAAGCCAAACAAAGATTGGGTTTTTAACTTGGTGGTCTAAACAACAACCACAAACAATCTCTTTCTCCCACATAAAAATCCTATAGAAAGATAGTAGATTTTAGCTCAAGTGTGGAGAAAACCAAGGGATTTGAAACCAGCAACTCAAAAAAAAAGTCTTTGGGAAAAAATAGAAATGAAGATAGTGAAGTTCAAACTAAAGCTTTTCACAAAATCCCTTTTCTTTGATTTTTCAAACCCTAATAAAAACACCAAAAAGATTGTTCAATTTGAATCCAAAAACCTCTTTTGATTGCTGTGAAAACACCAGAGAGTAAGGAAAAATTCGCACAAAAAATCTTAGAGAAAAACTCTCACAAATGGGGTATTTATAGACCCCAGAAAAATATAGCCGTTGGCAGCAGAAAAAGCCAGAAATACACTGCCGGTCGACCGGTCCGGTCGACCGTCCAACGGTCAAATTCTGCCCGTTGGCAGCTGCCGGTCGACCGCCCTGGTCGACCCAAACAAACAAAGAGCTCTGCTCTCTGACCCGGTCGACCCGGACGGTCGACCGTCCCATGTCTGCCAAACGTGCACAAATCTGTGCACGTTGGTCGACCGACCCGGTCGACCGACTTCAGCCAAGTCGACTTGGTCAGAAGACTAGTCGACTGGTTAAAACCTGGAACAGAAAACTGGGTTAGAAACATTTTTAAAAATTCTTTTATCATTTCTAAAAATCACCAAAAATAGTTTTATCATTTTGCATTGATATATAAACATGTGGTAAAAAGTTTAGCTCAAATATCAATCAATATGAACTATTTTTGTGTCTTATCATTTTTACCAAAAACCAAAAACTGTATTTTCTAAAACTTGAATTTTGAATAGAAAATACGTTTTGTCCAAAACTCTTCCAAATACAAAAATATGATATTTAAACACTTTGAAGCATGGTGTATATGGATATAATCCTATATACATGAAATATATATATATATCCATGTTTTTGACATTAATTCCAAAATATGTTTTGTCAAAAATACCAAAACATAAAACACATGAATAAGTATATCAAAGTAAGTTTGTCTAAGTAGTTGAAGCATGCATGTATATAGAACAAATCATATATACATTAAACCATGTAAACTTGTTTTGATCTATCTATTCATGAAAACCAAGATCGGTTAAACCTAAAACCGAAAAACCGAAAACCAATATTCAAAACATGAAACGTGTGTGTTGTGAACTTGAGCATTATCATACTATTCTAATCTTTACAATTCGGATCTAAACACAAAACTAAACTATGGTACCGAAGTCTTCTTGTAGAGCGCAAACTCCAAGCCGACTCGATCCAAAACTCCTTGATCCACCGAGCAAGTGCTATATATGATCTTTGACGCTCGGGCTCTTGAATCAACATGTGAAAGCTTCCAAATCATCTTGTTGAAGCTAATCACCAACTAATAACTTGATTAATGATCTGAAACTAAAATCACAAGATTATTAGTACACATAACTACATGAGTTAATCATCATCAAAACTAGAGTGGAAGGCCTTTGGGCCAACAATCTCCCCCTTTTTGATGATGACAAAACTCATGGAGTTATATATGCATGGATTAAAGTTAAGCTTCAAAGAAGCTCCCCCTTAACTCATGCATAACCAAATAAACAAAAAATAATATGCAATGAATATCAAACATGAAACATGAAACATGCATATCTATGCATAAACAATAAAGGGTTCTAGATACCAATGAAATGTTCAAAAACAAAACATGCTCTAGATACCAATTCCAATGAAATGTAACACCAATTCCAATGAAATGTTTAAAACAAAACATGCTCTAGATACCAATTACACTCTAGATACTAATTACAAACCATCCAATTACAAAACATACTTTAGATACCAATTAAAATTAAACTAAATTAAACTTAATATATGCAAAAACATAAACATGCATATAAACTCAAATTCTTCTCCCCCTTTTTGTCAATCATCAACAAAGGGGTAAAAATCAAAACAAAACAAAATCTTCTCTCTTTTTAATACACAGAATCAATCTTCGATAAGGGGTAAAAGCAAAACCAAATCAATAAATTTTTCTCCCCCTTTTTGTTCGAAACAATGAATCAATAAAATAATAATGTTTTCCCTTTTTGTCTAAAACAAAATCAATTAGAGGTGACAATCAATTAAGGTACCAATTGAAAATATGTCAAAGAATAGCATCTTGATACCAATTGAAAGGAAACAAACAAAAACAACAAACAAAAAAAATATTGATGCCAATTTTAAGCAAAAACACATGAAACATCTTGATACCATTTGAAATTAAACATAATAAATTTTGAATGTCTAAACACAAAAATTTTGATACCAATTGTAAATAATTTTCATTTTGAACATATGATACCAATTTGAAATTCTCAATCATAAAGTAAGGGAGTGAGAATCAAATACCAATTGAAAACAAAATCAAATTTTCTCCCACTTTATGAAATACCAACTAAAATGATGCATAGGCTTGATACCAATTTAAAAGTAATCAATTGAAACAAAATTGAAACTCAAGCACTAGCATAAACTGTTGGCCCAAAGGCCTATCACCCTAGTTTTGATGATGATCAACTCATGAAGTTATGATTACTAATGATCTTGTGTTTAATTAGTGACAGATTCCTTATCAAGATCTTAGTAGGTGTGGAGCTTCAACAAAGGATTTAAAGTCAAGTTGGAAGCTAGCACCGGTTGATTCACGAGCCTATGCATCAAGAACACATCTAGAGATGAGCTCGGTGGTTTGCATGTGGACCAAGTCAAGAAGATGAGAAGACTTCAAGGGAAAACTTCAAGAGGATGAAGACTTGTGTCTAGGTATAAGATTTTGTTTTTGTTTTAGAGTAAAATGTAAAGGATAGATAGTTGGTGGATTGCTCAAGTATACCATGCACACACACTCTTGATAGAATTGTTTTCATAAAAGAATTTTTTTTTTTTTTTGTTTTAGAAAGAATTTTAACCAAAAACCAAATTTGTATTTAAGTGGTTTTGATTTTTTGGTATTTCATAGTTTACATATCTTATATCCAAAACCATGCTTAGAGCCTATTGTCAAAAACTAGATATTTCATCTTGATTGTGTAGTGGATCATATCCATACACACTATACTTTAAAGTATATCTTGTTTTTGTATTTGATGAAGTTATGGAAAAACAAGTTTTAGAAAAACATGTTGTTTTAGAAAAACGTTTTTATTATGAGCTAATATTTCCAAGTTACAAAAATAGACCAAAACATCTATAACATGTCTTGATTTTGTGCAAGCATGTTTGTTCTTCATAGTATATTGGTAAAACTATTTTTGTAGAATTTCTATGTATTTTTAGGATTTTATAAAAAGATTTTATATCCTGTTTTCAGACCTGGACATTGGCTGACAGGCCAAGTCGGTCGACCGGACCGGTCGACCGATGTGCACAGCCTTGTGCACACTGCCAGCACAGTGGCCGGTCGACCGGGTCGGTCGACCGACCAGGAGAGCTTTTGCTCTCTGGAAATATCAGTCGACCGAGCCGGTCGACCGATAGAGAGTTTGCTCTCTGCTCCAGGAAGTCGGTCGACCGGGCCGGTCGACCGGAGGCTGCAACGGTCGGATTTTTGACCGTTGCCGGTCGACCGGGCCGGTCGACCGGTAGCTCTGACAGAACCCCAACGGCTCTATTTTCTGTCAGCCTATAAAAGGGGGTCTTGTCAACTGTTTTTGGTAGAAGTTTTTGGAGATTTCTTGAGAAGTTTTTCTGATACTTTTAGAAGAGTTTTCTCCACAAAATTGAGTGCAAATACTTCCCATCTTAAAGGGAGTTTTTATCAAAAGAGTGTTTTAGTGATTCTTGAGTTTTCCATCAAAGCTTTCTTTCCTTGCTTTTTCTCACACAAACACTTGAGCATCCATTGAGCTATTCATTCTATAGGAGTGTTATTGTGAGAGGATTTTAGGTGATCAAGAGTTGTGATCACCAAAGTTCATTTCTTGTTCTTTGAGAAGGCGGACGGTTGTGTTCGCGGTTTGATTAAGGGTCCTAGTGAGGACTTGGTGTTGTTGGGTCCTAGTGAGGACTTGTAGCTTGAGGTGCGGCCTCGACGAGCCGGTGGGCTTGTGGTGTGTAAGGGACTAGAGAGTCCGAGGGCTTGTAGGTGTTGCGGCACCGAGGAGAGATCCGGTGGGATCTTGCATAGTGGAAATCCTTCGTGTGTCGAAGGCGGGGATGTAGAGCAAGTGTGCTCGAACCTCGAAACATACCCTTGTGTTTGCGATTGCTCACTCTTGCTCTTTTTCTCACTTAGTCTCTTTTATATCTTGCATTACTTACATTGTCTTTACTTTACATGCTTGATATACCCTTGTGCTTATATTGTTATATACTTGCGTGGGATTGCTTGTTAACACTAGTATTCAACCAAGAGAGCCAACGCGGCACCTCAACCCATTCAAGGGGAATCTAGAGGAGCTTGTCCAGAGCCTCGCAAGGGGAATTCGGCAACACTCTTGAGTTATACATAAGTGTTTTATTAAAAGAAATTTTAATTTGGTCAACTTAGTTTTAATTCCGCATTATTTGTTCATAAGTGACCATTAGATTAGCCATCACCTATTCACCCCCCCTCTAGGTGATCTTACATAAACAAGATTTTGTGCTTAAAGATATAGGGATATAATAAGCACAAATAAAACATATATATGTATGAAAATAGATACCAATAGAAATTGATATTCTTGGAATTGAAACATACATACATACAAAATATATATAAGTATACAAGAAATGTCAAGATTGATACCAATTGAAAGAATTCAATGATACCAATTGAAATAACAATAAGATCAAATGTATATCTCATATTACTATACCTCCCAATCATGGTTCAAGTTTTAAATGATTTTCATTATAAAGCATGCATGAACATGATCTCCCATCCATCCTCCCATAGAAGGTAGGAGTTTTCAAAAATAGATTTGAAAATGTAGTATGTTTGAAAATCTCTACCATAGTGAAGAATACGAACTAGTTATAGGAAAAACTTTTAAAACTAGTACGAAATCCTTCGAGTAAGGAATAAAACAAAATTGTTTTTCATGAAACACATGTAAATCACATGATCACTAAACACTCAAAAATCCATAAAGTCCATATCATAGTCTCATGAAAACAAATCATGAGTAAACTAATAAAGTGAGTGTACAAGTATAATGTGACCCATATCAATATGAAAATATTCAATTAAGCTCATATGAAATTCCTTGAAAACATGATATTCATGTGAAATCACCAATTGAAATCATCTTAAAAACATGAAATTCATTATGAATGTGAAATCACTTAGCAAACATGAAATTCATCCAAACGACTTAAACTTCAAGGCATATGTATGTCATGTACAAACTAAAGTATACATACATATCCTAAACATAATGAGTCCACAAGGGTATATGCATGAAGGCACGTGGCTCAAGGATGTACATGTATAATCAATAGTTTGGATAAGATAGACATATACATGAAGTTAAACAAATAAACACGAAATCAAGAAAAACTAGATTTTCACCAAAACTAATTTCATTTCAAGGTATATGTATGAATTGCCAACACAATAAGTGTACATACATATCCCTAAACACATTTGAGTCCATATATATAGATTTGCATGAAAGGCAAATGACTCAAAGGGTATACATGTATAACTTAAGGTTTGGCAAAATAAACATATACATGAAATGAAAACTCATACACATAAAACAAATCCAAAAATAGGAATACAAGTTTAAAATGCATGAATCATCAAAACTAGGCTATACTAGTACATTTAATGGGTACAAATAAGCATCCAAGCACAAACATATATAAAGATTTATTTGTGTCCCACTACATGTGCAAGTATAAATTCTAGTCTTAATGAAAACTAACATCTAAACAAGTAATCAAATCATTAAGCACAAAACGGGATATAAATCTACATGAAAGATATAAAAATGATCATGAAGAACATCCACATGCTATTAGAATCAAGAAATACATAATAGCCTATAAACATCAAAACATGTGGCAAAATTAGAAATCATACAACACATCACCATTGTTAAGCTATTACAGCACAAGTTATTTATCAAAACATGAATCATTAAAACAAAAAGTCATGGTCAACCATATGATTAGCATGACAAAGACATGTGCATTAAACCTATGATTAACATGATAGCTAAAACATAAAGAGAACACAAAATATGGGTCCATACTAAACATGGGTGTCTTAACAACTAATCATGTAAAGCATAAGTCTAATAAACATGGCAAATATCATATTAATCATGAAACAATAAAACATGATTAAAAAAAAATCATAAACATCCACATGGTCATAATGCATATGCATGTGCATTAGATCTAGGGCATACATGTTAGTTTAAACAAGGTGAGAACACTAAATATAGATCCATATAAAACATGGGTGCTCAAGTAACTAAACATGTATAACACTATTCTAATGAGCATGGCATAAGCATGATGAACAATGAACCATGACATGCTATAAATAGATGAACATGAAAAACATGCAAATAAAAATGGGAGTTAGAGAGTGATACCAAAACCGATGACGGTGCATCTCTAGTTCTCCAAACCACGGTGGTTCTCCCACCAAATCTCCTTGAGAGTGAAGCATCCAAATGGTTCTCTTTTAAGCTTAGAACGCATCCACCTTAAGGCACCAATACTCTCACGTGATGCGAGAGCTCCCACCTACATCAAAAAGCATAGAGGTGGTCTTTGGTACCCATTTTCTTTTGGGTCCATGGGGGTTAGTCTCTTTCCTAACTGAAACAAGATTAGTTACTAAATTTTCATAATAAACACGATCATAACAAAATCTAGCAAGGTGACCTTTTCGGCCACAATGTGTACATGTGTACACATGAGCATACGTGTGATGGTGGTGACCGTGGAAAGCATGTGTATGCCGTGTAGGGTGTGCATGCAAAGATGGACCTTGTTTCTTGCGAACCAAGGTTTCCAAACGTGAATGATTCAAGGTGCATTGGCTCAAAGTGGAGCTCAAACATTCAACACTTTTCTTCAAAACATTTATATCTTTTTCAATAGTGGAAGATAAAGTGGAGCATGCAATAGGTGTGCTAGAAGAAGAAGAAGCTATACTAGCATGGCACACATGAGAATCAATATCAATTTTTAAAGATTCATTTTTTTTTAAAACAAGATCCAATTCTTTTGTAATTGAATCAATTTTGTTTTTCAAAACAAGGTTATCTTTTAAAACAAAATCCAATTTAGAAGATAAAACCTCATTGTTTTTCACAACATCATTACAATCACTTTTGTTTTTCAAAATCTCAATCTCATCAAGGGCAAGGTCTAGTTGAGATCTTAGTGAGTCACGTTCACTAGTGATCTCTTCCTTTTCTTGCAAAACCAATTCAAAATTTGAACACAAATCCTTTAATTCATTTTTCAAAACAAGGTTGTCCTCTTTCAAAAGATTGTGTTTTTCCAATAAATTTTCAAGCTTTTGAGCAAGTTTCAAATTCAATGTTTAAACTTCAAAACAACCATGGCAATAGGAACTAGAGCTATCATCTAATTGAGTGTCCGATTGTACCTCAAGGGAGTTTTTCCCTTGGACCCTGAAGCAATGCTCTTCGGACTTTTCTCTCTTAGATCTACTCATCTTGTTGATAATCCTTGGAAGCTCGGAGACGTCAATAAGCTCCAAACTGTAAAAGCCGAGTCATAATGATCAAACACCGGTAAAAGATGTTCACTAAGAGATGCTCTAAGTGCTCTAAGTGCTAATGCATTAGCCTTTTTATGCTTGCTACTATTAGGGAATGATTCCATAGTGGAGGCTTGATAAACTAGATGTCCTAGTCATTTCAAATGGCTACTCATATTGGCCTTCCAAGCATCAAGTCTAATATGGTCAAACATAGGAGGGCTATCCATGAGAGCAAACTAAATGAGTGCAAATGAACAATGCAAATGAAGATTAGCAAACCAAGATCTCACTCCTAGGTGGTTAAACCTAAATATCAGGAGCGCTAGCTCTGATACCAATTGAAAGATCACCTAGAGGGGGGGTGAATAGGTGATTATGCTAATCTAATGAACTCAATGCGGAATTTAAAAACTTAATGCAATACACTCAAGTACAATAAACAAATGATGCACACACAACCAAGCCAAGCAATTATGAATGCACAATATGAATATTTGCAAGGCACAAAGTAAAGAGAGAGATAGAGAGAGAGTCAATGGATCAAGCGCAAACAACAAGATATGTTACGAGGTTCAAGCACCCAGCTCTACATTCCCGCCTTCGACACACGAAGGATTTTTAATCCACTAGCAAGTCCACAAAGAACTCTCACAAGGAGTACCCAACTCCTCTCTTTACAACCACAACCTCCTCCTTGAGGCAAGCTCCAATCCAACAAAATAATCACCTCACAACCCGAGGGATTAGCACAAAGCAAACACAAGGATCACCTCACAACTTGAGGGATACAAACCAAGGCACAAAGCCAAACAAAGATTGGGTTTTTAACTTGGTGGTCTAAACAACAACCACAAACAATCTCTTTCTCCCACATAAAAATCCTATAGAAAGATAGTAGATTTTAGCTCAAGTGTGGAGAAAACCAAGGGATTTGAAACCAGCAACTCAAAAAAAAAATCTTTGGGAAAAAATAGAAATGAAGATAGTGAAGTTCAAACTAAAGCTTTTCCCAAAATCCCTTTTCTTTGATTTTTCAAACCCTAATAAAAACACCAAAAAGATTGTTCAATTTGAATCCAAAAACCTCTTTTGATTGCTGTGAAAACACCAGAGAGTAAGGAAAAATTCGCACAAAAAATCTTAGAGAAAAACTCTCACAAATGGGGTATTTATAGACCCCAGAAAAATATAGCCGTTGGCAGCAGAAAAAGCCAGAAATACACTGCCGGTCGACCGGTCCGGTCGACCGTCCAACAGTCAAATTCTGCCCGTTGGCAGCTGCCGGTCGACCGCCCCGGTCGACCCAAACAAACAGAGAGCTCTGCTCTCTGACCCGGTCGACCCGGACGGTCGACCGTCCCATGTCTGCCAAACGTGCACAAATCTGTGCACGTCGGTCGACCGACCCGGCCGACCGACTTCAGCCAAGTCGACTTGGTCAGAAGACTAGTCGACTGGTTGAAGCCTGGAACAGAAAACTGGGTTAGAAACATTTTTAAAAATTCTTTTATCATTTCTAAAAATCACCAAAAATAGTTTTATCATTTTGCATTGATATATAAACATGTGGTAAAAAGTTTAGCTCAAATATCAATCAATATGAACTATTTTTGTGTCTTATCATTTTTACCAAAAACCAAAAACTGTATTTTCTAAAACTTGGATTTTGAATAGAAAATACGTTTTGTCCAAAACTCTTCCAAATACAAAAACATGATATTTAAACACTTTGAAGTATGGTGTATATGGATATAATCCTATATACATGAAATATATATATATATCCATGTTTTTGACATTAATTCCAAAATATGTTTTGTCAAAAATACCAAAACATAAAACACATGAATAAGTATATCAAAGTAAGTTTGTCTAAGTAGTTGAAGCATGCATGTATATAGAACAAATCATATATACATTAAACCATGTAAACTTGTTTTGATCTATCTATTCATGAAAACCAAGATCGGTTAAACCTAAAACCGAAAAACCGAAAACCAATATTCAAAACATGAAACGTGTGTGTGTTGTGAACTTGAGCATTATCATACTATTCTAATCTTTACAATTCGGATCTAAACACAAAACTAAACTATGGTACTGAAGTCTTCTTGTAGAGCGCAAACTCCAAGCCGACTCGATCCAAAACTCCTTGATCCACCGAGCAAGTGCTATATATGATCTTTGACGCTCGGGCTCTTGAATCAACATGTGAAAGCTTCCAAATCATCTTGTTGAAGCTAATCACTAACTAATAACTTGATTAATGATCTGAAACTAAAATCACAAGATTATTAGTACACATAACTACATGAGTTAATCATCATCAAAACTAGAGTGGAAGGCCTTTGGACCAACACTGGTGTCTTTTTTATTTCCTCTGTTATAATGGATGAGATCGTGTAGCAGCGGCGCTTGATAACTGGAACATTTGACGTGGCAAAAATCTCTGGTCGTGAACCGATTTCTTGGGGATAGAAAATTTGAATGGAAGGTGGTCTAGTTTCTCCATTTATAAATAGCGCGGATTCTTGAGAGAAAAACTGCTCATCTTCTGAAAATTTATTGCTTTCAAAATACTTGTTCTGGTGGGCCGTTATGTCTTCTCTCCTCTTCATTCAGTGGAGGAAAGAAAGAGAGAGGATGAATGTGATTGTTGCGCTCCTGACACTCAGGAGTCTAGTTGCTAGGAAACATCAGTCTTTGCAATGAGCTCATCAAGAAGCATTAGTTTTTGCGATGAGGCCCGACTGTCAGGATGCACAGGTAGAGTTATTGCTTTGCCTGGTTTGTTCGTCTGATCTCTGATCGGATCAGTCCAGTCCGGAATTAGGACTCAGTGCTTCTCTTTCCTAACAGCATGTAGGAGGCAAGAATGGGGGCTGAGTAGGGCATGTGTGATGATGGTTCTGATCATGTCGTCATGACATGTGTCTGGATGTCTTCACTCATGTTGATATTGTTGCCCTGTCCACTGGAGTTCTTCCTTGTGGAAAGTAAGTGGAGAAAAGCGTGGGGCTATTTCTCAGGATTTTTGCTGAAGTGTCGCCTCTTCCTTAGCTCTGACTTCATCCTCGAAGCGAGAAGTTTCGCGGTATCATCATCATTGTCTTTTAGGCTTCAGTTGTAGCTGGAGGTATGATCTTTGGCATCGGGCGCCTTCCTGAAAATTCTTGGTATCATCAGCTTCTCGAGGATGGTGGATTGATTGTTTAGGAGTCATCTTTTGGATGATGTCATGGATGTTGTGACGGAGAGTGAATCAGCTTTTTCTTTCAAAGAAAGGGAAACACAAATATGTGATAGATCTTATATTACTCTTATTAGATGTAACTAAGTTTGTATTTGGATGGATGTAGGGTCTGTTTGGTTGTCGTAATTGGCCGTAATTCGTAAGTTGTAATTGGTAAAGTCTTTTACATTTGTAAATGAGTTACATGCATGTAAGCTTTATGGTGTTTGGTTGGTAATATAAAGTTGTAAGTGAAAAAGTGTATTGTGCTTTACGGTGTTTGGCTGTCGTAATGTGTAAGTCGTAAGTGAAAAAGTTGATCACAAAATTAACTATTTGGTGATTTAAAAAATTTTAATATTACAAATAAATATTAAAAATGCTAAATATTAAAAAAATTTAATATTAACATAAAAAATAATACAAATTTGCATGACCACAAAATTAACTGTAACTGGGCTATAAGTGAGTGGCAATTGGGTTGCGAGTGAGGGGTAATTGGGTTGTGTAAGTCTTTTACGAATTACGGTCCAAACAAACGCCGTAGTTGTAACTGGGTTGTAAGTCGTTTACGAATTACGGAGTTTTACGCGAAACAAACGGCCCCGTAATCGATAAAGTCGTAATAAAAGTAGTAATTTTTGAAATGGAAGGATTATTTGGATCTTGTATGGTTGTTTTGTCATTACTTTGTTTGGAATTTGTTGTCTCCACGGAATGTTGACCGGCTTTCCAAGAATCTTGTCCTAGAAGTGCTCTGGAATGAGAGGGAAGGAGGATGGTGCGGTTCCCGAGTGGGAAAAATTCCTTCTGTGGTACCTGCGAGTAACTCCTCCGAGCGGGGAAATCCTGACTCTGTAGTTGGTTTGCATTTGCTTTCGAGTGCGGAATATCCCATCTGTCGTGGTTCCGAGAGAGGGAAATCCCTGGAGTGGAGCTCGGACCCCAAGTGTAATGCTTGTACAATGGCCTTCACTGCCTCCGAGTGGGGTTAATACCATCTCGGGGCACATAGACCGGGGATTAAATGTAGTAGTTAGGATGCCCACACAAGCATGCAAAGGGATATTTAAATAAAAATGATAAATGCAACAGTTAATTGTCAGGCACAGACAAATTGAAAACAGATACCTAATGCTTTTGACCTCGGGGGAGCAATTAGAGTACGTCTACACGGGATTGATACGTCGAGGGGATAATCCAATTAAGAAAACCCTAATAAATATAAAGACACATGTGGCTGTATCCTCATCGGGACCTTTATAAGAATGGTTTGAATTGGGAGTACAACACAATGACAAATTGGATGCGTTCTCTAGATAAGGACTCCTACCCAGGGTTAAAATCTGCACCTCCAAGTAGGAGTAAAGCCAGCATTGGTTATCCGCCATATGAGGGTTATCCTACATCAGAGCTGTTTCCCTAGTGGGGGAAATCTCATCTCGGAATATGATTATATGTGTGCATGCATTCATCTGCCTCTAGGTTCAGACCAGGGGAACCCGTAGACTAGTGTTTAGAGGGGAAAAAATCCCATCAGCGGAGCACAAACAAGGGCTCTAAGAGGGAAAATCCCTGCAGCAGAGTGGGAGACTCCAAGTGAGGAAAATCTCACGGCGAAGGGTTTTAACTCCTGTAGGATGATCGAGAAGCCTGTGGGCATGTCTCCATTTGAAAGTACACCTAGAGGGTGTGAATAGGTGTAATGCTAATCAAATACGAAAATATAATAATTAAAATGAATAGTGCAAATGCTCAACTCTAATCAATAAGTGAAGCCAGATTCTCAATTAAGGGCTCTAGAACTTCTCCTCTATATTTCTCTAGATTAAAAGTTGAGGTGTTTAATTGCCTTCTTGATTTTAAGAGGAAAATCGACAAGTATGAATGATACAAGTAATGTATAGCAAGAGTAATGAAAGTAAAAACACAAGTGCAAGCATGACATAGAGTAAGAGTAAAAGAGAAGGCAATCGCAAACACAAGAGGTTTGTTTCGAGATTCAAGCAACTCGCTTTACGTCTCCGCCTTCACCGTGTGAAGGATTTTCACAATCCACTTAGGATCTTTCACAAAAGAGCTACAATGATCTACACAAGACCTGGAGTACACAACTCCAACTTTCAATCCTCTACTGATTTGTCACATACATTGCATTTATGTTGTCACGTTACCACACTTGTTTGCTAATAAATGATATTAATAAGTGTCTTTTTTCTTTGCTAAATGTAGGCCCAAATGCTCAAGGAAATAAATGAGGAACAAGCCCAAAAGCCCACTTTATTCTGAATTAATTCAGAATAAATTCGAAATGAAGAAGTCTAGGCTATATCTTGGCATATCAAGGGGTAAGAAAAATCCTCCTTGAATCGAGGAATCAAAGCCAGAAAATCAAAAGCTGATTCAGTCAGCGGTTGAAGCAGCAATAAGAAAACCAGCAGGATATGCGAGAAGCCCTTCATACCAGGAAGCTCCCCCTCTTGGTGTGGCCACGTGGCCACACCAGGGCCACGAAAACGTGGCCCAAGCCGCGTTTCTGCGGCCAACTGATTTCAGTTGGGGGAGCGTTTGCTCCCCCAACGTTCCCGGGATCCTGATTCTTTGGTTTTTGGCTATAAATACCTCTTTCAGCAGAGAAAAAGGCAGCGAAGATTAGGATTAAATTTTGCACTTATTTTCTTAGGATCTAAGTTCATTGTTAGCTAGAAAGAAAGTTGTAATCTTGCTTTTTAAGTTGTAGTCCAGTTTCAAAAACTTGTGAAAGAGAGAACTGAGAGCTTGTACTTGAAGGTTGAAGTGACAGCAATACAAAAGTCGGGCCGATTTCTCTTTCACTTGCAGTACGGTATGCTTTATATTATGTCGTTGTTTTCTTCGCTTTCCATGGGTAACTAAACACTTTTTCTGGGCTAGCTATCGACTCTCTCTTGTTTTCTTCTCTTCTGTTTTTAAAAGAAAAAGACCTGATGACTCATATGCATGCCTCCCTTAAAAGCCTTTCTTTTTGAAAGTGTTCTTGAAGGCACATGAGGATGGGTATGGATAGTTGATTCACCATTCTTTCTTGAACTTCTTGTGAATCATTTTTAATTCATTCTTGCTTCTTCGCGCTTTATGTTTTAATATCCGATTCCAACTCTTTCTTGAAGAAAAAGGACTCAAACCTTCTGCATCTTATGTGCTTTACTTAAACCTTTCTAAAGAAAAAGCAACTTTAAGTTTTGCAAATGATAACTTGAGGGACTTAATACTTTAAGAGAAGAATGAACAATTGAGTAGGAAGATAGTAAGCCCAGATTTGATTTCATATTATAAGCCAACATCACAACTCTTAAAGCTTTTTACAAATCACCTTCTCCAAATCCTTTTCTGAAAGTTGAAATTTCTCTTTTTCATCTCTTTTCCTTACATTCTCTTTTTCCTAAAAAACGAACAAAAATTCCTTGTTTTTAAAACGACTCATCGAAAAGCTTCCATCGCATCCCTCCTTGTGGACACGACCCGTTAGCCACAAGCTACACGGTACATTCTTAAACTCATTGGTTGTTTCTTTATTTTAGCAATCAATTTTTGGCGCCGTTGTCGGGGAGGGAACGGTGTAGTTGTTTTAACAACTTTTGTGTGTTTGTTTCAGGGACTCGAAGATCAAGATCTAGCATTCAAGCTTTGCCAAGAAGACTTGAAAATTCTGTGCCCCTACTCTCGAAAGTAGGAAACAGAACTTCAAGAAAATGCTTTGCAAATCTGAAATTTTTTGGGACTACTAAAAACTTTGTTTTGCAGGACATATTGCTCGCAAAAACTTTAGTTTTTATATGTCATATTTGTGCTAGTGTTTCTATCCAACATCCCTGTTTTTAAGTCAACAGTAAAAGATTCGTTGAAAGTTAAAAATTGATTAGACATTTGCATTCTAGGCACAAGTCTTTTCAATTCTTTTACTTTACTGTTGAAGATAGCTGGAGACAAGGTATGTATGCATAGCATATAGCATAGGCAACATTCTTGGGTGATATTTGCTTTTGAATGTTACTTTCTATATCTTGCGCACTTTGCACGAATCAATTCTAAGGGCAAAACCCAAATCAAGATAAGGTGGGGAAGTCATTACCCTTCCTTAGCCCACAAACCATCTCCAAGCACGCACAACCTAAGCCTAATTAAAATTTGATAGACGTTGGCCTTAGGGACATCTCGAACTCAATAGGAGATTATCCTGAAGTGGAAAAGTGTTGGAAATTGACTCCTGTAAAATCAGTATCAAGGAAAGGGATTGAGGGTCGAAAGCCCGAAGATTGGTGGTTACTTAATTAAGGAACGTCTTTTGACAGAAAACCTCCCACCAATCTTGCCCTGACCTGGCTGATTAGCTTGTGGTCAAGGTCTACATTCTACATCTTGTGGACAATCAACTAGTTAGGAGTTGTCTAGGTCAAGGATACCTTAGACTAGGCTTGGTTGATTTTTATTGTTGACTGAACTTGTTGTGATTGTGATTGTGTTTGTGTATGCAAGTGTGGTCGAGAGACCCTAATTCATCTAGGTTGACTAGAAACACATCACCATCTAAGTTTGAACCAAGACCAGATCCGATAATGGCTCAATCCACATCACTGCAGGATAGGTTCTACCCCATTAGGACCTCACTTCCATCGTGCATTTCACTTCCATCGGTTGGTGAATACAATTTCGAGCTCAAGCCTCAATTCATCAACACACTCCCCAAATTTCATGGTCTAGAGTCCGAAGATGCCTACTTCTTCATAAGAGAATTTGAGGAAGTATGTCTTATGATGAAAATCCCACACCTTGTAGACGATGCTATTAGGTTGAGATTTATCCCGTTTGCACTTAAGGACCTAGCGAAAAAGTGGCTCCATAGCTTAGCAGCCGGTTCCATCACATCTTGGGATGGTTTCATCAAGGTCTTCTTGAAGAAATTCTATCCTATCCATAAAACCGCTCTCATTAGGAAGACGATCATGCAATTTAAGCAAGAACCTAGTGAACCGTTCTGGAGGTACTTTGAACGCTTTAAGGACCTCCTTGTCCAATGTCCACATCATGGAATAGAGAAATGGCGACAATGCCAAATTCTCTATGACGGTTTAGACTACTCCACCAAAACCCTCTTAGAAAGTATGTGCCAAGGGGGTTTCTTGCAGAAAGATGAAGATGAGGGATGGGATTTGTATGAAAATTTAGCTGAGAAAACCATCCAATGGGAATCTGCGAGTGAGACCCATAAGAATCCTAACTCCATCTCTTCAAAAGGAGGTCTCCACTCCATAGAATCGTCCATCGCTAATGAGGCTAAGTTAGCTAATTTAGCTAGAAGACTGGAAGCTCTAGAGACGAAAGAACCAAGTCCAGTCAATCAAGTCAGCCCGAACCAATTTCCACCCCCGGGCTGCAGTTACTGTCAAGCCATGAACCATGTATTCGAGGAATGCCCAGTGTTTCAGGCTCAGCAATCCTATCACGAACCAATGAATGCGGCTTTTTTAAGACCGAACAACAATCCTTACGCACCAATGTACAATCCCGGCTGGAGAAATCACCCTAATTTCTCATGGAGCCAGAATAACAATGACCATTCACGATTCAATCATGCTAACCACTTCCATCATGGTAACAATTCTTCCAATCATCAACCCAACTTCTTCAATTTCCATAATAATTCTCCCAACCATCCACCAAGCTTTCCAAATTATCAACAGAACTTTCCTAACCAAGCTCCACAATCCTCCTTCCAGAATCCTCAATTGGAAAGAAGAATGACTGACTTTGAGAGAAACATGGAGAGATATATGAAAAACCAAGACTCTCTCATGCAAACCATTCAGAGGCTAGAAGTTCAAATGAGTCAACTGGCCAACCCACAAAATGAGAGACAAAAGGGTACCCTACCTAGTCAGCTAATCACCAATCCGAGGAATTCCCAACAAGCTCATCTGGCTGAGGATCCTTCATTCAATCAATGTAATGCTGTGCATACATTGAGGTCAGGAAAGAAAGTTGATAACCAAGTGTCAACACCCACCAATCCTATTCAGCACAACCACAATCAAGCTTCCACATCATCCAATCCAATTTCTTCCAATTCGGACGAGTCTGAAAAAGACAAGTCAGCAGCCAGGTGCACCAGCCTATAGTACCATTTCCGAATAGGCTGAAAAACAACAAGCAAAACCCGCACATGGACAAGATAATCGAGATGTTTAACCAAGTGAAGATAAATGTACCACTTCTTGATGCCATCCAACAAGTTCCTTCCTATGCTAAGTTTTTTAAGGACATGTGCACCAAGAAGAGAAAGACTAATGTTCCTAAGAAAGTCTTCCTAGCCACTAATATTAGTGAGCTATTTTCGGGTCCTATCCCTGTCAAGTACAAGGATCCAGGTAGCCCCACCATTGCCTGCACAATAGGACAAGCCGAGATTAGTCGTGCACTTCTTGACTTGGGAGCAAGTATCAACTTGCTTTCATTCTCTGTTTATCAACAACTCGGGTTGGGTAACCTTAGTCCAACTCGAGTCACCATCCAACTGGCTGACCGTTCTGTTAAAGTTCCAAAAGGGAAAATTAACGATGTCCTGATTCGGGTAGGAGAGTTCATATACCCTGTCGATTTCATAGTTTTAGAGACACAACCTGTGTCCAACTCCAATCGTAGGGCTCAAACTCCGGTCATCCTAGGTCGACCATTCCTTGCCACTGCTAATGCCATAATCAATTGCAGGAATGGGTCTATGAGGTTAACCTTTGGAGACATGACTAGAGAAGTCAATGTCTTCCATCTAGGAAAACAACCTCGTGACATCGAGGACCAAACCTTTGAAGTAAACCAAATTGAGAACTTGACAAGTGAACACGGGGAAGAATTGGATTCAGAAATGGAGATTGACTTCGAGTTAGAGTCTGATGACTTTAATCTCGATCAGGTGGTAGATTCTGCCGTGAATTGGGCTTCAAACCCAATTTCACCTACAATGGAGCCAACAGATTTGACTAGTCCTTCTAGTGAGCCTGCCTCTTCCTTAGAATTGAAAGCCCTTCCTGCGCATCTCAAGTACGCCTATCTAGGCGAACAAGAGACCTTTCCCGTCATCATTGCCTCTCATTTAAATGACGGAAAGAAAAAGATTTGAAAGATATTCTAAGGAAACATAAGGAAGCCATCGGGTGGACTATGACTGATATTAAGGGATTAAGTCCAACCATCATTCAACACCGCATCCATCTCAGTGAAGACGCCACACCCAAGAGAGACCCGCAGCGTAGGTTAAACCCTATTATGCAAGAGGCTGTTCATGCTGAAATCATAAAACTCTTAGACAATGGGATAATTTATCCCATTTCGGATAGCCAATGGGTCAGTCCTGTCCATGCGGTCCCAAAGAAATCTGGTTTCACCGTAGTGGAAAACGAGAACAAAGAGTTGGTTCAAACTCGACTTCCCACGAAGATTCGAGTTTGCATTGACTATAGGAAACTGAATGCTGCAACTCGTAAGGACCATTTTCCACTTCCCTTCATTGATCAGATGCTTGAACGTTTAGCGGGTCACGAGTACTACTGCTTCTTGGACGGTTACTCGGGCTATAACCAGATCCCTATCGCTCCTGAGGACCAAGAAAAGACCACGTTTACCTGTCCATTTGGGACATTTGCTTATCGTCGAATGCCATTCGGCTTATGCAATGCCCCAGCAACGTTTCAACGTTGCATGTTGAGACTTTTCTCTTACATGGTAGAGCGCTTCTTAGAAATCTTCATGGATGATTTCTCCATCTACGGAGATTCATTCACTCAATGTCTCCACCATCTTGAACTCGTCCTCCAACGTTGTGCTGAAAAACATTTGACACTAAACTGGGAGAAATGCCACTTCATGGTGAAACATGGAATTGTCTTGGGTCATGAAATATCCAAGAAAGGAATAGAAGTGGATAGAGCCAAAATCGAGGTTATTGCTAAGCTTCCCATGCCCAAATGCGTTAAGGACATTAATCCTTCTTAGGACACGCTGGATTCTACCGAAGATTTATCAAGGATTTTAGCAAAATTGCTAGGCCCTTGACTAATCTGTTAGCTAAGGATGTGTCCTTCACTTTCGATGCTGACTGCATCACTTCTTGGGAGAAGCTTAAGAGAGAGCTGATTTCTGCACCAATCATATCTGCACCGGATTGGTTTAAGCCGTTTGAGATTATGTGCGATGCTTCTGATTTTGCCATAGGCGCTGTCCTAGGACAACGTATTGATAACAAGCAGCATGTGATCTACTACTCTAGTAGGACTCTCAATGACGCTCAACTGAACTACACTACGACCGAGAAGGAATTCTTGGCAGTAGTGTTTGCCTTGGAGAAGTTTCGTCCCTACCTACTAGGGTCCAAAACTACCATCTTCACCGATCATTCTGCACTTAGGTATCTCATGATGAAGAAGGATGCCAAGGCCCGACTCATTCGTTGGATCCTCCTTCTTCAAGAATTTGATCTCGAAATTCGAGACAAGAAAGGTGTAGAAAATGTCGTTGCTGACCATCTCTCACGGATTCCCAATTCTCCATGCAACGAATTACCCATTAATAAGGATTTTCCTGATGAACATCTCTTAGCTATCTCTAGGGAACCTTGGTTTGCTGATATAGTAAATTACTTAGTCACAAACCAAACTCCATCTCATTGGTCAAAAAATGATGTTTACCGGTTCTTATCCCAAGTCCGGTATTTCTTTTGGGAGGAACCGTATCTTTTCAAGTATTGTTCCGACCAAATTATTAGGAGATGCATTCCCGATGAGGAGGTTAGGAGTGTTTTGTCCTTTTGTCACGAACTTGCATGCGGTGGACACTTTGGTCCCCGCAAGACTGCTGAAAAGGTGCTACAAAGCGGGTTTTATTAGCCCACTCTGTTCAAGGATGCCTATGAATATTGCAAGACGTGCCCTAGATGCCAAATGGTAGGTAGGATCTCACATCGAAATATGATGCCCCTCAACCCAATTCTAGAAATAGAACTCTTTGATGTTTGGGGCATCGACTTTATGGGTCCATTTCCTAACTCATTTGGGAACCAATACATATTGGTTGCTGTGGACTACGTGTCCAAGTGGGTAGAAGCCATTCCTTGTAAAACTAATGATAACAAAGTTGTCATAAAGTTTTTGAGAGAGAACATTTTTTCCCGCTTCGGAACCCCTCGTGCTATCATCAGTGATAATGGACCCACTTTTCCAATAGATCTTTTGAAGCCCTTATGCAAAAGTATGCCATAACTCACAAGTTGTCCACACCGTATCATCCTCAAACTAGTGGGCAAGTTGAGGTTTCAAATAGACAAGTCAAACTTATATTGGAGAAAACTGTGAACCAAAACCGGAAAGATTGGTCCTTAAAACTTGTAGATGCTCTATGGGCCTACAGGACCGCTTTCAAGACGATTTTAGGAATGTCTCCCTATAGGTTAGTCTATGGCAAACCTTGTCACTTGCCCGTTGAGTTAGAGCACCGAGCCTTATGGGCAATCAAGCAGTTGAATTTCGATTTGACTAAGGCCGATGACCTTCGGAAATTACAAATTTCCGAATTGGAGGAATTGAGAAATGAGGCCTATGAAAATGCTAGGATCACTAAAGATAGGGTGAAGATTTTTCATGACAAGCACATCATAAGAAAAACCTTTGTCCCTGGTCAAAAAGTCTTACTCTACAATTCTAGGCTTCATCTTTTCCCAGGAAAATTGAAATCACGATGGACTGGGCCCTTCGTTGTAAAAACAGTGTTTCCACATGGTGCAGTTGAGATCAGTAACCCCAAGAATGGAAATGACTTTAGGGTAAATGGTCAACGCCTTAAACCTTTCTTGGAATCGGTGCCGGTAGATGAAACGGTAATGGGTCTTTTTGACCCAGTGTATCGGTAACTTTCCTCCTTTCCATTTTATTTCATGCACTTATACATTTCTTTCATTCATTGGGACAATGCATGAGATAAGTGTGGGGGAGGGTTCTAACATGGCTGATAATAAAAAATAAAAAAAAATTTTTTTTTTTGAAAAGGGTAGACAATATTTTGATATATTTTTTGTAAGAATTTAAGTCAATTTTAAGGAATAGGAGAATCATAATTAGGATTTCTTACACTTGGTCGAAATAAAATAACTTGTTTGATTTTTAGGGTCAGGAAGAAATTTGGGAACGTAATTTAGTCTTGATATTTACCTTAATGACGTATGCACACAAAATACACTTACACACTTAGGGTTTGAAAACAGAGACTCTTATGCCTTATATATATAAAAAAAAAGTCTAATTATTGAGTAGCTAGGTGCTTTGGCCTAAGCAAGCCTTAGTATTTATGCAAAAGATAATTAGACAAGTTTGAAAAAAAAAGGGTATTCTCTGATTAAGCTGGGTATTTATGCCTCATGAAGCATAAATATTCACGCCTAAAAGGGGTACCTCGTATAAATAATGTGTATCCTCTGATTAAGCTGGGTATTTATGCCTCATGAAGCATAAGTATTCACGCCTAAAAGGGTTACATAGTATAAATAAAAACCTTGGTTTCGTGACCTTATCTGCTCGGGTGTTTAGGTCCTTAGGGGTGTTTTCTCACCTGGTGCCCTAAAACCGTCCGGTTTGGGTGTCACCGACTGAAAGCTCGTTACATGGGCAGATTAGAAAGCCTAATGAAATTGAGGAATGAAAGTTCACAAAAAAATAAATAAATATGAGGCATAGGAGTTAATGTTGAAGAACCCTTAGTAAACTTCACAGTCACGATGGTGCATACGAATCAGGGTAAATTAATAGACTAGATGAGAAGTACAAATTGACTCCTTACTTTAATTGATGACATGTTTTTGAATGGAGACTAAGTTTAGGAATGAAAAATTTGATATTCCTATAACTTATAGATTACTTAAGATCTAACAAATATACTTCAAATATTTTCTCCTTCAAAAAAAAAAATGCTTTTCGAAAATACTAACATTTTCTCTTCCTTTTTGGATTTTGTGGGTGTAATCCGCTGAAAACCCACACGAGACAAAACTCGTCCTCTAGGGGTGACCTAGAGGTTTAACGGCTTGTTGCACATGCTCAGTGCAATCGAGTGACCTGCGAAAGTGGTCTAATAATTGATTCTAGTTAGTATGATGTTTTGCTCGAGGGCGAGCAAAAGATAAGTGTGGGGGTGTGATTTGTCACATACATTGCATTTATGTTGTCACGTTACCACACTTGTTTGCTAATAAATGATATTAATAAGTGTCTTTTTTCTTTGCTAAATGTAGGCCCAAATGCTCAAGGAAATAAATGAGGAACAAGCCCAAAAGCCAACTTTATTCTGAATTAATTCAGAATAAATTCGAAGTGAAGAAGTCTAGGCTATATCTTGGCATATCAAGGGTGAGAAAAATCCTCCTTGAATCGAGGAATCAAAGCCAGAAAATCAAAAGCTGATTCAGTCAGCGGTTGAAGCAGCAACAAGAAAACCAGTAGGATATGCGAGAAGCCCTTCATACCAGGAAGCTCCCCCCTCTTGGTGTGGCCACGTGGCCACACCAGGGCCGTGGAAACGCGGCCCAACCCGCGTTTCCGCGGCCAACTGATTTCAGTTGGGGAGCGTTTGCTCCCCCAACGTTCTTGGGATCCTGATTCTTTGGTTTTTGGCTATAAATACCTCTTTCAGCAGAGAAAAAGGCAGCGAAGACTAGGATTAAATTTTGCACTTATTTTCTTAGGATCTAAGTTCATTGTTAGCTAGAAAGAAAGTTATAATCTTGCTTTTTAAGTTGTAGTCCAGTTTCAAAAACTTGTGTGAGAGAGAACTGAGAGCTTGTACTTGAAGGTTGAAGTGACAGCAATACAAAAGTCGGGCCGATTTCTCTTTCACTTGCAGTATGGTATGCTTTATATTATGTCGTTGTTTTCTTCGCTTTCCATGGGTAACTAAACACTTTTTCTGGGCTAGCTATCGACTCTCTCTTGTTTTCTTCTCTTCTGTTTTTAAAAGAAAAATACCCGATGACTCATATGCATGCCTCCCTTAAAAGCCTTTCTTTTTGAAAGTGTTCTTGAAGGCACATGAGGATGAGTATGGATAGTTGATTCACCATTCTTTCTTGAACTTCTTGTGAATCGTTTTAATTCATTCTTGCTTCTTCGCGCTTTATGTTTTAATATCCGATTCCAACTCTTTCTTGAAGAAAAAGGACTCAAACCTTCTGCATCTTATGTGCTTTACTTAAACTTTTCTAAAGAAAAAGCAACTTTAAGTTTTGCAAATGATAACTTGAGGGACTTAATACTTTAAGAGAAGAACGAACAATTGAGTAGGAAGATAGTAAGCCCAGATTTGATTTCATATTATAAACCAACATCACAACTCTTAAAGCTTTTACAAATCACCTTCTCCAAATCCTTTTCTGAAAGTTGAAATTTCTCTTTTTCATCTCTTTTCCTTACATTCTCTTTTTCCTAAAAAACGAACACAAATTCCTTGTTTTTAAAACGACTCATCGAAAAGCTTCCATCGCATCCCTCCTTGTGGACACAACCCTTAGCCACAAGCTACACGGTACATTCTTAAACTCATTGGTTGTTTCTTTATTTTAGCAATCATCTACACAAGAGGTAACAAAAAGCCAATAAAGTTTACAAGCTCTTAGTGATCACAAAGATCACAAACCCTCACTTTATAACTTCCTAGAGTATAAAATGAGAAATGAAGCTCAAGAAGTTTGTGTGAAAGAAAATCATCTTAAAAGAATGAATATGAGAGCTTAAAACCTGTAGAAATTAATTTGGAATTGAGAGCTCTTGAAACATGAAAACTAGAATTTTTCTTTTTGAATAAACTTGAATTTTTGAAAAAAAACTGGTAAAAACTTGTTAATATTCCTCTACAAATGAACCATAAATAGGCAATAGATAAAAGTTATTAGAGGAGTGAACCAGGGTATTAGGAGTAGACACTAAACTGCAAAAGTACCCGTTGGAGAAAAGTCAAAAGTCTAACAGATTTGAAAACTAGCCGTTACTATAACAAAGACAGTCTGTCGGTCGACCGGTTGATCGATCGCATGGCTTAGCACAAAAACTAACCATCTCCAGTAGGTCAACTGAAACAAACAGGGAGCACTGATAAGAGGAATGGTCAACCGGTCGGTCGACCGAAGTGTCAAATAGGGGCAGTGAAGGTTTGGCGGTCGATCGATCGGTCAGCAGACAAACGTGCACAAGCAGGCTGTGCACAAATAGTCGACACTCGGTCGACCGGCAGCTGTGCATTTGCTTTGCATATAGGATGATCGACCGGTTGAGCGACTGACCTAAACCATTTTAAAGATAGTTTATAGAACACATTTTAAATAATTTATATATGTATAAAATTTGTTTTAACAACACATTGGCTATGAGATACATGTTTGAAACTAGATATAAAAATCTGAAAAAAAATATATGCCATGTATCAATAACCATTTTGTAAAATACCAAAACACAAAAATTAGATATGAAATCTTTTATTTTGTGTGTGATCTTGAGCACCAATTCAACTTCTTACAATTAAACATTCTATTTTCTTACATAGGTTCTATTTTCTTACATATGCAGTCTTTAAGTAATCTTAAAGTGGGCTTCTCCAAAACTTCATTCTTGATCATCCGAACTTGAACCCCATCCTTAAGTGAACTTGAGACTTCAACACCTTCTTTTTGAGAAAGAATGAAACTAAATCTTCTTTGCACGCTGAAAAACTTAAACACTTGAACTTGATTACTACCTCATAACTCTATGAGTTTTGTAATCATCAAAACAAGAAACCAGTAATTTTAACCTTTGGTCAAAAGCATTGACTTCTCCAAGTGGGGAAAATCCCATTAACAAAAAGTACAGAAATTTCTCTGAGTGGGGAAATCCAAGCAGTAAGGGGTTTATTGCCGCCTCTGAGTGAGGTATATCCTACTACGGGGCGTATGGATGTATGTATGTTGGAGTTGTAATCTTGTTGCCTCCTTCGCGTGGGGAATATCTCATCTACGGGTATGGGAATATATGTATGTTGGAATAATCTCGTCGTTGACTCTGAGTGGGGGAGTCTTCATCTACTAGACACTGAGCTATTGAACTAATTTTGTCTTTGCCTCTGACGGGGGAATTCCCATCTACGGGCGACCGAATGGATATACATACTACAATTGAGGGATGTATTGTCATGGTTAGGAGAATAAAATAATATTTCAAAAATGGAATACATGAAGTTGAGAATTGAAAGGGGGTATATCCCGTGTGTTTAGTATTTGGGGAGTCAGTCGATCGCCTTGTACTGGGTGATCATATGCTCCCGCGAAGATTGATTGTTTGGATGTTCGGATGCGGCTTCAGGAGTAAGGATATACTCTTTAAGAAAACCTTGTCTTATGAGATCCTCCATGTACTTTCAGAGGGCCCAGTAATGGATGGTCTGATGTCCCTTGCCTTCATGGTAGGAACAATATTTCTCTGACCCGGTGAATGAAGGATTGTGTTGGATTGATCTCGGGCATCTGACCCCTGGTTGATCTTTGATAGTTGTTGAAGATTTTGCTGATCGGGAGCTTTAATGAAGCAAAGCATTCCATCAATTTGTCGCCTCAGAGTGAAATCGGGGAAAGGATTGGGAGCGCTTACTCCATTTAAGCAGGCTACCCCTGATGTCGGACTTAAGCATGGTCGGGAGCTTCACAGAGCGACTTCGACTTTCCTCCATCATCACTTAGTTTTGCGAAGTAATTGGAGGAAGCCTTCATTGTCTCTTCAAGTTGGATATAATGCTGAGCTTGGGAAAAGACTTGGCTCATCTAGGCGACATTGTACTACAAAAGGTATTTGTACAGGGGATGAGCCATTTGCAGCTCGCTGATAAATACGAGAGCAGCAATTCCTGTTGGAACTTAGATTTTGATGATAATAATTGTGATGCAGATGCATTGAAGCTCTATCTCAAAAGCTAATGTTGAGTTCTAATTGCTCAAGACTACTCAAGGATATTGGCTATTTTTGTGTATTTTTAATAGATTGTTAAAAGCCTTGATCACACACACAATATAGTCATATAGTCGACTTATCCTCTAGTCTAGTCGACTAATATATCCTCTAGTCGACTTGATACTTTATATAGTCGACTAAGCCTTTCCATAGATATATATCATCTCTCTGTTTATTAACTGTAACCAACATTAGTCGACTTATCAACTTTGCTAGTCAATTAAGTTTGGTTTCCAGAGACTTGTTATTCTAGTCAGTCTTGATGTAGTCGACTTGATACCTTGACTAGTCAACTAACCTAGGCAAAATGTCATACTAGTCGACTACCCTCCATACCCTAGTCGACTAATAGTAGTTTCTGACTGTTAATCAGTTATTGATTTCTGGTGTTTTATCCAATGCTCTAAATTTCAAATTTGAGTTGATAACTTCCTTAACTGACCATAGATTTCACCTATAATAGGGATGTTGTCCTAGGATGAACACACCAATTCAAAACATTAGTTTTCTATCCAAACTCTGTTGAAAAATTCTGTTTTCTAGAAAATTAAGTTTCCACTTTCATTTCTTCACAATTCCAATTCTATTGTGAAGAATTCTGAGAGTCCACCTATAAGAAATTTTGTTCACGATCACATACAAGTTTCAAGGCTTATAGGATATTTTGTAATCATTCAAAGAGAAGAGCTGTACAAGAGTGTCTTCTTGGTGTAGAGAAGAAGTTGTACAAGTTGTTGTTTTCTTGGTGTAGAGAACAGTTGTACAGATTTGACAAATGTTATTTTGTCAAGTGGTGTACAAGGAGTGGATTTTGGGTGTACGAAATCAGGATAAGAAAAATCTCAAGCGGGTTGCTTGGAGACTGGACATAGGTCACGAGGACCGAACCAGGATAAAATCTCTCGTGTTTGCATTTGCATATTTTCTGAGATTTACTCTGTGTGCTTTTCTTTTCTTGCAAGTATTTTATTTAAACGCTAATCATCTTTGTTTTAGTGTTTGTGTTGCCATTATTTTTAGATCCTACATTTGGTATCAGAGCCCTGTATACAATATTCGAGGATGGCAACGGAGTTTCCTTCATCACAATTCAAAGAAGGACATTCTACACAACGTCCACCATTATTTGATGGATCAAACTACAACTACTGGAAGTTTAGAATGAAGATCTACTCGCAATCACTCAACTATGAACTATAGAACATAGTAGAAGTACCATACACCAAGCCGACTACCAATTACAATGCATGAAGTAAAGAACAGAAGAAGTCTGCAAACCTTGATGCCAAAGCAATGAATGCACTTTTCTGTGCATTGAACAAAGAAGAATTCAATCGCGTATCAACGACCAGATCTGCAAATCAAATATGGAAGATTTTACAGATAACACATGAAGGTATTAATAAAGTAAAAGAATCTAAAATTTCTGTTCTTGTCCGCAGGTTTGAACTCTTTAAAATGAAGAAGAATGAAACAGTTTCAGAAATGATTACAAGGTTTACCGACATTACAAATTCTTTAGTAGCCCTTGAAAAGAATACACTCAAGTCAAAAAAGTCAGAAAGATTCTTTGTGCACTCACATCAGATTAGGAGAAGAAAACTACTGCAATAGAAGAAGCAAATGATCTCTCAACAATGTCATTAGAAAACCTTATTGGTAACTTAATGGCATGTGAAGTGCAACTTGAAGATCAGAAGAAAGATGAACAACAACCTCAATCAAAGAAGACAGTACTTGCCTTCCATACATCCTTAGATATGGACAATTCAAATAATGATGAAGAGGAGATGGCAATGCTCTCAAAAAATTCAGAAATTTCTTGAAGCAAGGTAAGTTTAATCCTACATGTTTTATTGTAATAAAACAGGTCATATAAAGAAGGATTGCCCATTGCTAAAATACAAAGGAAACTTCAACATCAAAAAGTTCAAAAGAAGAAAGATTATTAGGCATCTTGAGAGAATAGTGATTCATCTTCCTCTGACGAAGAAGAAAGCCACTAAAACTGCTAATGTTTGTTTTATGGCTCGAGAAGAAGATGAGGTACAAGAATATACTGAATTGTTAGATGCATTTCATGAGTTATATAATGATCTTAAGAATGAAAAGGTTAAAAATAAAGTTTTAACAAAAAAAAAAATGAAAGACTCAACTAAGAAAATTCATTTTATGTTTCTCAAATGTCTTCTTTAAGTTCTCAAAAAGTTGACTTTGAAAAAGTTATATCATCATTGAAAAAGAATAATGAGAATTTCTTAAAAGAGAATGCTTTGCTTAAAAGAGAAACTATTTCTTTAAACTCTAGAATTTCAATTTTAGATAAAGAAATGTCAAGTTTCAAAATTAAGCATGAAAAAAATTTGAAAAATGTAACAAAATTTAATAAGGGAAAAGAAAATTTAAATGATTTATTATCTTATCAAAAGATGTCAAATAATCATTTTGGTCTTAGATTTTCAAAAGACAAATTTGAAAAATCTACACATGTTGGTCTTGGATTTTTAAAACATAAATCTACACATATTTATGAAAAGAATTATAATCTATATAATTCTTTTGTGAAAAGAAATATTGATACTATCTTAAAAAGAATTAAGAACAAATATATATGGATTTCTAAAAATTTAAGTATTATGAATAAAAATGCATATATTGCATCATATATGCATCATATATGTAATTCTTGTGATTATTTTTATACTAACAAATGGAAACCAAATTCAAATTGGGTTTGGGTTCTAAAAGGTTAATGTTTTGATTATGTTATGATGGGTACTATTCAAAATGTTTATCTTATAGGTACTTTATAAAGGAAAAGTGATTTCTTGATAGAAAATTATTTCAAAACACTTGATAATGCACAACATAATGTATCATATGTGTGTGTGTGTGTGTGTGTGTGTGCGCGCGCGCGCGCGCGCGTGCGTCATGATATATTTTTTGTAGAAGGAGAACACTTGTTATCTATATTTGTTATAACCTATTCTATTCAAGGGGAGAACATTCTTTTGTTATAACCTGTTCCCTTTCGTGCACACAACCTGTCAACATCAAAAGGGGGAGCATGTTGGAACTTAAATTTTGATGATAACATTTGTGATGCAGATGCATTAGAGCTCTATCTCAAAAGCTAATACTGAGCTCTAATGCTCAAGACTACTCAAGGATATTGGCTATTTTTGTGTATTTTTAATAGATTGTTAAAAACCTTGATCACACACACAACAAAGTCATATAGTCAACTTATCCTCTAGTCTAGTCGACTAATATATCCTCTAGTCGACTTGATCCTTTATATAGTTGACTAAGTCTTTCCACAGATATATATATATCATCTCTCTATTTATTAACTGTAACCAACATTAGTCGACTTATCAACTCTGCTAGTTGACTAAGTTTAGTTTCCAGAAATTTGTTATTCTGTGTCAGTCTTGATTTTGTCGACTTGATACCTAAATTAGTCGACTAACCCAGGAAAAATTTCTTATACTAGTCGACTACCCTCCATACCCTAGTCGACTAACAACAGTTCTGATTGTTATTCAGTTATTGATTTCTGGTGTTTTATCCAACGTTCTAAATTTCAAATTTGAGTTGATAACTTCCCTAACTGACCATAAATTTCAGCTATAAATAGGGATGTTGTCCTAGATGAACACACCAATTAAAAATATTAGTTTTCTATTCAAACTCTATTGAAAAATTCTGTTTTTCAGAAAACTAAGTTTTCACTTTCATTTCTTCACACAATTCTAATTCTATTATGAAGAATTCTGAGAGTCCATCTATAAGAAACCTTGTTCACGATCACATATAAGTCTTAAGGCTTATAGGATATTTTGTAATCATTCAAAGAGAAGAGTTGTACAAGAGTATCTTCTTGGTGTAGAGAAGTTGTACAAATTGTTATCTTCTTGGGGTAGAGAAGAGTTGTACATATTTGACAAAGGTTGTTTTGTCAAGTGGTGTATAAGAAATTGATTTGGGTGTACAAAATCAGGATAAGAAAAATTTCAAGCGGGTTGCTTGAGGACTGGACGTAGGTCAGAGGACCGAATCAGGATAAAATCTCTCATGTTTGCGTTTACATATTTTCTGAGATTTATTCTGTGTATTTTTCTTTTCTTGGAAGTATTTTATTTGAACGCTAATCATCTTTGTTTTAGTGTTTATGTTGCCATTGTTTTTAGATCCTACAATTCCTCCCCATAATGAAAGACTTTGGTGAGTTGGTCCTGTAAGAAATTGATGTGTGACTTGAGGCTATCTCCTTACCTCATTCTGACAGAGAGAAGGTGGTGGTTGTTCTTCTTAACCTCTTGGCGGGTGGCGTACTGGATGAGGACGTCTCGGTTACCTCAGCGAAATTATGGAATTAGTACGGTGACAACGAGTAGAACCGTCCCAGGTCACGCCTTTTAGGCTGACAAGAAAGGTGAGGCACATGATTGGATCATTACGAGAGTAGATCACCATCTTGTCCTGAAAGTGGCAGGAGATATTGTACTAGATCACTCACTCCAGAGTAATAGTCAAATTTCGGGGTGAAGAATTTCTTTGGGAACTCGTAATCCTGGATCTCTTTAGAGAGAAGGGACTCATGGATCTTGGTAGTTGTAATCGGGTGATCTAGCAATCTGGCCTCTCCAATCTGCTTTTAGATGAATTCGTTTAAAGCGCGGAGGTCGGGAGACCTGATGTTCTATGGGTCACCCTCCACTTGTATTGGGTTGTTCTAGAGGGTTGCGACTTGGGCCAGGAATTGTTGGTTGAGCAGCCTCAACTTTTCTTGCTCCTGGAAGATGTTCTCACGATCGAGAGCCACATGTTCCTATTCGTGGTCTGATTGCGCATGTTGCTCTTTCATCTGCTCTCATATCGTAGAGTATCTAAATGAGTTGGTCTTCGCACTGCTCCAAAAATTGGATGGTGGTGACTGGCTCCTATCACCACGAGGAGTCTGTGTCCTCAGTGGCATGCAGTTGATTGTTAGTTGGTGGAGGTACTGCTCCCCAATCATTTCAATTTCCTTGCCTTTTGATGTTGCACCTTTGATGACTTGTTTCCTTAGGGCCATTGTTTACATGGAAGAGGCTTTTTGAAGTATTTTTGCATAAGAAAACATGATTTGATATATAGCATGATGTATTAACGGCCTCGGCCCACAAATAATGTGGGAGACCGTATTCACTAATCATTGTCCTAGCCATCTCTTGTAATGTCCGATTTTTCTGTTCAACTACTCCATTTTGTTATGGAGTTCTAGGACAAGATAGTTCATGCTTAATTCCATGTTCTTCACAAAAAGTGATAAAGGGTAGGTTAATGAATTCACCTCCTCTATCACTTCTTATTCTTGAAATTAAAGAATCTTTTTCCTTTTCAACTCTTTTCTTAAAGGCTTGAAAATGTGAAAAGGCTTGATTTTTGTGCTCTAAAAAGAAAACCCATGTAAAACGCGAAAAATCATCAACCAAAATAAATGCAAAACGATTCCCACTTAGACTTTTGGTTTGAGTAGGACCAAACAAATCCATATGGATCAACTCCAAGGGACGTGATGTCAAGATATCCTTAATTGACTTGAAAGAGGACTTGGTTTGTTTCCCAAGTTGGCACGCGTCACAAACGCGATCCTTTTCAAAGTTCAAGCAAGGAATACCCTTCACCATTTCCTTGTTGTTTAACCTAGATAGATGGTCAAAAGAAATGTGGCCTAATCTTCTATGCCATAACCAAGAGTCATCATTGAGGGCTTTCAAACAAGTGATATTGCAAGACATATTAGACAAATCAATCATATATATATTGCTTTCACGAAAACCGGAAAATATACATGTGTTGGAAAGTCTATCAATAACTTTACAAGCTAAATTATCAAAAACAACATCAAAACCTTTATCACAAAGTTGACTAGTACTCAAGAGATTATGCTTGAGGCCATCAACCAAAACAACATTTTCTATTAAAGGGGATGTACCAAGTTTAACATTACCAATACCGATGATTTTACCCTTGGTATCATCTCCGAAGGTGACGGTGCCACCTTCATGGTATCTTGATAGGGTTGCAAAGTTGTTGATATCCCAAGTCATGTACCTTGAGCAACCACTATCAAGATACCACAATCCTTTACGTCGTTGCGCCTTGGAAAGTACTTACATCATTTAACAAATTTATTGACTTTGGTACCCAAATTTTCTTGGGTCCTTGAAAGTTAGTATTTCGAACCCAAACATTATGATGAGATGCATTAAGTCTATCATAGCAAAACTTAACTAAGTGACCTTTACGGCCACAAAAAGTGCATGAAAATACCTTCCCATACATGAATGCATGATGTGTGTGTGGAGGGTGAGCATGTTTGGGGGGTTTGGCATGATGTAAAGGTTGTGATTTATGAACATGGGCATGCATAACATGGGGTTGTTTCTTAGGGGCTTATTTCTTAGGAAACATAGCCTCAAGCCTATTCTTGTCAAATTCACACTTTTTCAAAACAACTCCTAAAGAATCAATTTTCTCTTTTAGCATGAAAATCTCATTTTCATTAACTTGTGGAAACTTACCCTTGCAAGAAATCTTATAGTTATCATAATCTTTTTGGGTGGAAACTAAAGTAGAAGATAATTCATCTTTTTCTTTAGTAAGAGTAAAAACATGATGATTAAGAGACTCATTTTTCTTTTTCATATTTAAATACTTTTTCTTAAGAACATCATAGTTATGTGAGAGTTCTACAAATGCTTCTCCTAATTCATCCATGGAAAGCTCATCATCAAAAGAGGTGGAAGGGGTTACCTTGCTTGTGCTTTCATTAGCCATGAACCACATGTTGGCGGTGTCAACTTCTTCCTCGGATTCACTCTCAGAATCCCATGTAGCCTTCAATGCTTTCTTCTTGTAAGGCTTCTTGGAGGTGGAAGGCTTGACTTTATCCGGGCATTCCGCAACAATATGACCCGGTTTTTGGCAATTGAAGCAAATAATTTCCTCTCTTCTTTGCCTCCTTGCCATCTCCTTCTACCTTGGAACTTTGCCTTGTTATATATCCTCCGAACGTTCTTAACAAGAAGTGAGAGCTCTTCGTCATCTTCTTCTTCATCGTCTTCGTCGGAGTATGAGGATTGACTCTTGAAGGCAATAGCTTTCTTCTTGGAGGGGGCCATTTCTTCTCTTGCTTTTCTTTCCATCTCATGGGTCTTGAGGTTCCCAATGAGACCTATAAGCTCCATCTCCTCCTTGTCGTTGAGTTCCTTCAAGGTAGTGGCTTTGACTTCCCAAGAAGGTGGAAGAGCCCGGATGATCTTCCTTACTCTTTGGTCGTTGTCAATACCATCACCTAGAGAAGAAAGTTCATTAGTAATCTTGGTAAATCTAGTAACCATATCATCTATGGTTTCATTTTCATTCATAGAAAAATTCTCATATTGGGAACGAAGAAGGTCTATTTTAGCCCTCTTCACTTGTGAGGTTCCCTCATGAGTAACAAGCAAGTGAGTCCAAATTTCAAATGCGGATTTACAATGTATTACTCTAGCAATATCATCATCATTAAGTGCTTGAAGTAATGCATAGTGTGCTCTAGAGTTAGCATCAAATTCTTTGGTCTCAATTTCGGACCAAGTGGACTCATCACGGTGGGTGTACTAAATGGTTTGGTCACCGCCTTTACAACCCGGTTTCCTAAGAATTGCAAGAAAACGGTCATCTTAACCTTCCATATGGGAAAGTTAAGGCCATCAAACTTTGGGGGGGTCTTAATTCCATCGGCCATTTTTACTAAGTGAATGAGTATGAAATGAATGTAGTGATTAGCAAATAAAGGATCTCTCTAAGATTGTTAAGCCAAGAGCCTAGAGACCTATGCTCTGATACCAATTGAAAACACCTAGAGGGGGGTGAATAGGTGTATATGCTAATCTAACAATCTTTTAAAACAAGAATGAATGAATGATGCAACGATCACTCAAAACAAGATTAAGAGCCGAATACCCGGTGAAGGGCTCTAAACTCCTTCCTCGTGATTCCTCTAGATATGAGTTTGAGGTGCTGTTGACTGAGATTTCCTGCACACAAAATGTAGTATTTTAGTTTTAAGAATAGAATGTGCAAGTTCTCAATTCTAATCCGCTGTAGCAAGGCTATGCGGGTCGTGATCCTCAGGGAGGGACTGCGATGGAAGCGTTAAGCAAGTTTTACTCTAAAAATGATTTATTTTTATTATTAGTAGTGGTATTTACAATAAAGTGGAAGAAAAGAATATGGAGAAGAGTTGTGATTTAATCTACAAAAAGAAAAGAAAAGAAAGAAAAATTACCTCTTTAGTCTGCTTACCTTTTGAACCGTTGCAATGATTTACCTTTTCTTAGAAGGCGTACAAGCATGGCGTATAGGATCGTCCGCCTTCCTAACTATGAAATAAAAGCAACTATGAAGACCTGTTCATCGCCATAGGCCATCAAGGGCTCTTCCTCGGCTAGGTATTCTCGAAGCAGTTGGATCTCATGGTGGGCAAGACATTAGAGAAAGAAATAGAAGGAAGTAAATACTGAGATACACAAGATTAAATAAGAAGAAAAGAAAATAAAACAATACAAAAATAAAAGCAAACCTCGATTTGATTATTAAACAATGGTGGAAAAATAGAACTTACACCGACTGTCACCATCAGTACAAGTAGATCCCTTCCTCCATGAATACATCATCTCCTCTCAGTTTTTACAAAAAGAAAATAGAAATTTACAATGGAGGAAATAAAATCTAACCTAGAAGAAAAACTAAAAACCCTAGCTTTTTGGCCCTTTGCTGGACGCTGGACGCCCCTTCGCTGTTGCTCTGCAGGGGTATTTATAGGAGATATAGGAAGTAGAGTCCCAGTATAACTCCTCAACGAAAACGCATCGCCAACCGCCTCAGGATTGCCGCGGAAACGGGAAATTTGCCGCGGAAACGCGGCACTTTTATAGCCAAATGCCACGCGCTTTGGCGCGTGGCTTCTCCTGGTCCGTCCATCTGGTCGTTTCCTTCTGGAAGCTGCATCCTGGCTCTTAATCTTTGGATTTGGATATAACTTGGAATCAAGTTACCTAGATCCCAAATCTTTTATCCACGAATTTGTGATCTTAAATTCTCCTTCTTTGGCTTTTATCCTCATCTGCAAGTTTTTTAGGGTTGAATAGAAGTCTATCCTTCCCTCTTCTTTAATATTTGCAACTTTGGCCCTTGTGTATTTGCAATTTTGACAATTAATATTTGTACTTTTGCACTTGGGCTTGAATATGGGCTTTTGGGATTCTTTTAGGCTTTATTTATTATTAAAATAAGAACTCAAGGCCTGCACACAATAAATCATAAAATATTAATAAATGTGCAGAATTATATGAATAAATATGAAAATGTGATGGTAAATATGATGATAAAAATGCACTTTTCACTACCAATCACACCCCCACACTTATTTTTTTGCTCGTCCTCGAGTAAAAATCAAAAAGAAAAAGAAAAAGAAAAAGAAAAACTAATCTAACCTAACTCACTTTCGTAGGAATCACGGTTGCACTTAGCATGTGCAATAAGCCGTTAAACCCCTAGGTTACCCTAGAGGACGAGTGTTGTCTCGTGAGGGTTTTCAGCGGATTACACCCACAAAATCCATAAAAAGGAAATATTAGAAATACTTTTAAAAGACTAAGTAATCTATAAGTTTTTAGGATCCTCATTTTTATTCATTCTTAGACTTAGTGTTTATAAAGTAAATTGTTATCTATTTTAGGTAAGGGTCAGAATTGAACTTCTAATATAGTCTTTTTCGTTACCAAAAATCATATGCATCCTTGTAAATTTATACTAGTAATTCCTTAACTTGGACTCTCATGCCTCTTTATTATTTTTATAACTTCATCTAATTTTCTTTCGTGTAAGCATCAAGGCTTCTTGAGGCCCTAATACCTAACTAATTGACTATTAGATGTGTTAATAATTTTATTTTTTTTAATATGTATAACTCATCTAATTTTCTTTTGTGTAAGTATCAAGGCTTCTTGAGGCCCTCATACCTAACTAATTGACTCTTAGATGTGTTAATACATATCTCATATTTCTTAGTTTTATTAGGCTTTCTAATCCACTCATGTAGCGAATTTAAAGTCGATGACTCCCAAACCGGTTGGCTTTAGGGCACCAGGTGAGAAAACACCCCGCGGACTCAAATTCGAGTGAACTAGGCCCCAAAACTAAGGACTTTAGTTTATTTACTCACCTTTAGGCATGAATACTTATGCTTCTTGAGGCACATGTATCAGCTTAATTAGTGATTTTTTTTATTTTTTTTATTTTTTATATATATGAGGCACAAAGGTCTTCGTCTTAGAATCCTAAATATGCATTAGGTATGCAAATTTCATTAAGGTAAAAATTAAGACTAATTAATTATTCAATTTCTCCTCCTATACCTAAAATTTAAACAATTTATTTATTTTGACCAAGTTTTTAGAAATCCTAATCATGATTTTCCTAATTCTCAAGATTAACTTAGATTTCTTTCAAATGATAAGTCAAAATATTGTCCTTTTTATAAGTTTTTTTTTTCAGATTTTTTTTTAGCAGATTTTTGTTAGTTTCTACCTATGTTAGTATGTTAGTAAAGCCCACCCCCACACTTATCTCATGCATTGTCCTCAATGTATGAATGTATGCATATATGCATGAAATAGAACAAGGGAAGGCAGAAGTTACCTTAAGGTGGTGGTTCCGGTGGTGGTCTAATTGGGCCAAGCGTTGCTACCCAATCAAGATAACATAAAATTTGGTGGAACCCACCAGAAATTTTTTTTACATAACCCACTAAAATATATGTATAATTATTTTTTGAAATTTCCACCCCATCAAATTTCCAAATTCCATAATTAGTTTCAGAGTCAATTGTGTCAACCTCCTTGTCCTAAAATGGAGTATGAAAAGATGGAATTATTGACTTGGACGTGGGAAGTATGGGAACGAATACCGACTCAGGAAAGAAACTTAAATCAAGTAAGGGTTCAGGAGTCGGGCTAGGTTCAGGAAGTGGGTCCAAATCAATAAGTTGAAGCTCAAGTCCACAATAATCCTCCCACAATGGAATGTGACTCAATGTTGGTGATTCAAGTTCAAGAATGATAGGTGTGGGAATCAAAACTGACTCTAAAATATTACCTAAGTCGGGTAACAAAACAGGAGTCAATAATGATTCAGGAATTTGAACTTGATCATAGATTTGAGAATCTAGGTCACCTATCTCATTGGGTTCAATGAAATAAAAATCAGAACTTGCCAATTTATCCATGGGACTTTCAAAATTGTACAATTGGTCAAGTTCAATATGATCATCAAAAATGGGTGATTCAATTTCATGATGAATTGGAACAGGATCCAATGTTGACTCGGGAAAAGTGAAATCAGGTGGAGACACTGGAGTCATTATTGAATCAGGAAATAAACTTGAATCATCAAGTGGGAGATCATGATCATATTCATGCTCAAGTTCTATTTCAGGAAAGGAAAAACTTGCCAAGTTATCAAAATTTGAAGTTTCGGCAAGTTCACATGATGGTACTGAATTAGAATCTTGTTGTCCAAAGCAACTTGGTTCGTCGGCTCTAAGAGAGTAGTCATCGATATCAGAATTGGCCGAACGGTGAGAACGTAAAGATTGAACCATCATATCTATATCATGATCACGGGCTAATCTAGCCTGAGTCATGGCTGCAAGCATCCTTTCATAGTTGATAGGTGCATCATGTTGTGATTGGACTTGAAAGGATGAAGTGTAATTGTGATGAAGTTGTGAGTCGGTGGACTCACGCATAATCATGTCTGCGATTGATGGTAATTGTTGCTTGGACTCATGCATACTTATCATTTCCCCGATAGATGGTATTCTATTCTGAATGGGTGGATCAGAGTATGACTCTTGGGAATATTGTGGACAAGGTGGAGACGGAGGACAAGTCGGTTGAAAATTGGACTCGGGGGAAGCGAAACCCCATGAACTCTGTGAAGAGTTGAAAGTATAAAAATTATGGTCATAAGATGGGGGGTATGGGTTATAATCATTCGGATAAGACCATTCCGGCACACTAGATTGGTCAAAGTTATGATATGCCGGGTTGGTAATGTCCGAAAAAGAGTTAGGTGTGTAATATGGATTAAAGTTGAAAAAATTATTATTATATGCCATATCACACAAAACAAACAAAAGAAAAAGAAAACAAACAAATAAACAAAAAAGAAAAATTCTAACCTAAGTTAGGGTAGACCTATGACCTAGACGACTCCTAACTGGTTAGACTGTCCACGGGAGGTAGGGTGCAGACTTTGACCACAAGTTAATCAGCCAGGTCAGGGCAAGAGTGGTGGGAGGTTTTCCGTCAAAGACGTTCCTTAATTAAATAACCACCAATCTTCGGGCTTTCGGCCCTCAATCCCCTTCCTAGACACTGATTTGGTAGGAGTCAACTTCCAGCACTGTTCCCCCTTACGATAATCTCCTAATTGAGTCCGAGAAGTCCCTAGGGCCAACGTCTAGTCAATTTTTAATTAGGGTTAGGTTGTGAGTGCTTGGAATATGATTTTTGGGCCAAGGAAGGGTGATTAAATCCCCACCTTATCTTGTTAATGGGTTATGCCCTTAGAATAAATTTGTGCAAGTGTACAAAATATGTAAATAAGATTCACTAAAAGCATCAACCAAGAGATGAGTCCTATTCTACATGCAATGTGAACGTACCTTGCTCCAGCACTCTTCAACAGTAAAATAAAGGAATTGAAAAGACACGTACCTAATATGCAAACGTCTAATCAATTTTTATCTTTAACAACAAGTATTTTATTGTTGATTTAATTAGCAGTAAGCAGGGTTATCACAGAACAAAGTTTAACAGAGCAGTAGACAGATATTGCAATTTGCAGCAACCTGCAAAAAGATGGATCAGTAGGGAACTACTCAGGCCGCGGTTTCGCGGCAATTGCCGCATTTCCGCGGCTCTGAAGTAGGCTCTTGTGCTCTGCCTTCGAGGGCAGAGGCACAGAGTTGCTATATGTCCACTTCTGCTGTCAGTTTCGCTGTTCTCCAAACCTGCAAACAGAAAGAATAAAAGAATTAGTTAAAAAAATTTTATTTTTAGAGAAAAACTTACCGTCCCTCCCCGGCAACGGCGCCAAAATTTAGATTGAGTTTTTCCTGTACACAAAATATAAAATATTAGATCTGAGAATTAAAGGTGTGCAAGTGCTTAATTCGAATCCGCTGTAGCAAGGCTATGCGGGTCGTGATCCTCAGGGAGGGACTAGCGATGGAAGCGTTTGTAAGATTCTCTAAAATTTTTATTTATTTTATTAGTTATGATGGTATTTATAAGGAAGTGTGGTGAAAAGAGTTTGAGAGAGATAGAGATAGAAATCTAACTAAAGAAAGAAAGAAAGAAACACATACCTCTTCAGTCTGCTTACCTTTTGAACCGTTGCGATGATTTACCTTTTCTTGGAAGGCGTACAAGCATGGCGTATAGGATCGTTCGCCTTCTTAATCTATACTATGAAATAAAAGACAACTATGAAGACCTGTTCATCGCCATAGGCCATCAAGGGCTCTTCCTCGGCTAGGTATTCTCGAAGCAGTTGGATCTCATGGTGGGCAAGACATTAGAGAAAGAAATAGAAGGAAGTAAATACTGAGATACACAAGATTAAATAAGAAGAAAAGAAAATAAAACAATACAAAAATAAAAGCAAACCTCGATTTGATTATTAAACAATGGTGGAAAAATAGAACTTACACCGACTGTCACCATCAGTACAAGTAGATCCCTTCCTCCATGAATACATCATCTCCTCTCAGTTTTTACAAAAAGAAAATAGAAATTTACAATGGAGGAAATAAAATCTAACCTAGAAGAAAAACCTAAAAACCCTAGCTTTTTGGCCCTTTGCTGGACGCTGGACGCCCCTTCGCTGTTGCTCTGCAGGGGTATTTATAGAAGATATAGGAAGTAGAGTCCTAGTACAACTCCTCAACGAAAACGCATCGCCAACCGCCTCAGGATTGTCGCGGAAACGGGAAATTTGCCGCGGAAACGCGGCACTTTTATAGCCAAATGCCACGCGCTTTGGCGCGTAGCTTCTCCTGGTCCGTCCATCTGGTCGTTTCCTTCTGGAAGCTGCATCCTAGCTCTTAATCTTTGGATTTGGATATAACTTGGGAATCAAGTTACCTAGATCCCAAATCTTTTATCCACGAATTTGTGATCTTAAATTCTCCTTCTTTGGCTTTTATCCTCATCTGCAAGTTTTTTAGGGTTGAATAGAAGTCTATCCTTCCCTCTTCTTTAATATTTGCAACTTTGGCCCTTGTGTATTTGCAATTTTGACAATTAATATTTGCACTTTTGCACTTGGGCTTGAATATGGGCTTTTGGGATTCTTTTAGGCTTTATTTATTATTAAAATAAGAACTCAAGGCCTGCACACAATAAATCATAAAATATTAATAAATGTGCAGAATTATATGAATAAATATGAAAATGTGATGGTAAATATGATGATAAAAATGCACTTTTCACTACCAATCAGGTGCGTATTGCAATCTTGTTGTATGAGTAATGATCGACAATGTAACAAGCAATGAATTTGAAGCAATAATGAAATGCACACAAGATATATCACAAGGTATGAAAGAATAGCAATAACACAAGTAAGAAAGTAAGAGCAATAGAGAGCAAAGAGAAAATCAATCGCAAACACAAAGTATTTGTTTCGAGATTCGAGCTATCGCTCTACTCCCCGCCTTCACCGCCGTGAAGGGTTTCCACTATCCACCGAGGACTTTACAAGGTCTACCAAAGACCGGAGTACCGAACTCCACCACTTACAAACCTCTACCGAAGAGGTATCTCAACAAGAACAAGAAGAAGGAACAAGTAGCCAAGTGATCACCAAAAGGATCACAAACTTCTTACAAACTTTCTCTTTACAACTTCCTTATAGAATGAGGATGGGAATTTTGGCTCTAGAAGTATAGTGAGAAAAACAAAATCAGTTGTAAATGAAACTTGCTTGAGAACACAACTGAAAAACAATAGCTAAGAATGCAAGAGAGAATTGAGACCTTTGAAACTTTTTCTTTCTTTTGAAAACTTGTAAACTAGGGATTTTTCTTAGTGTTTTTGCAAGAGACCTATCTCCTCTATTTATAGGGAGAGGAAGGGATTAAAACACATTTAAATTAAGTTTATTTGATCAGAAAATAACCCACAATACTCAGAAAAAGTCTGCCACAAAAATAGTGTAAAAACAGATTACAGATTTTCACCAAAGAGGAAAGAGCCATTGGCAGCTGGCAGGCTTGGCGGTCGACCGGCCCGGTCGGCTGATCGGTGGGGAAACTAGCACTCAAAAGTGTGTTTTTATGAATTCAATGAAAAGCTCGAATGTGCTTAGTGTACCCTCGATACTTCCGTTATAGCATTGGCTTAACGGGTCGAATCCACAGGGAAGGGAGGCGATAGAAGCATTAACAGTCTCTATTCACGTCAGTTGTTAACACTTCTTCTTTGTTGAAAGAATGAAAAAGAAAGTGAAAAGAAAAGAAAATGAAATCCAGAATGTGGTAGGTGAGGAGAGTGATGAAAACGGCGAAGAAAACAAGAGTGAAGCGTGGTTTGAAAAACAAAATAGAAAATAGAATGGAACAAGGATGAACTAAGAAGGATGGTAAAAACACCGATAGAAAAATGAGAAAAGAGTTTGGAAAACGATTTCTAAATCAAGCTAAAAGAAAACTCATGGCTACTAACTACTAAATGCTCCACTAACCATGCTAACCTCTTCGAGATAGTTGCCTCACATTTTGATCCTCGGCCATCACAATCCTTGGCTTCAAAGAGACGATACAAAGCATGGCTCATGGATGGTTCATAACAATCAAAACATTGCATCAAGAACAAGCTAATACAAGCATCACTCATTACACTACTAGCATGAAATAAAAGAGCATGAAATAAAAGAGAGTTAGCTTGGTTAGCAAGTTAGCAAGTTAGATGTTAGAACCCATCATCTTTGGCCATCAATGGCTCTTGCAAGAACAAGGCCTTGTAGAGGCAACCCGATTCATGTGAATTATCAAGTAAGTGGTTAGATGGTTAGTGGTTAGTAGTTAGATTGCCATGAGAAGAAAAACTAGCAAGAAATCATGTTAGAAGGTGAAGGAGATTACAATGGAGGAGAAAGGAGGCACCTTTACATAGAGTGTCACTCTCTATTACATCAATCCCTCTCAATCTCTCTCTCTATGAGTCACTCAGCCCTACTACAATGATCTAAAAAGAAAAGAAAATACAAGAAATGAAGAACACTTACCTACACTACTCCTAAAATCTGCACCTACTCCTAAAAACGAAATCTGCTTTCGCTCTGGCTCTCTGCAGGGCTATTTATAGGGCTCAGAAGGATCCAGAAGACGAGACGGGGCCACGCGTCGAAAATCGATGCGTGGCTCCACAGGATTGCCGCGGATCTCAAGGTTTTCCCCAGATCCGCGGCAATACCAGGGACTCTGGTCCCTGGTTTTGATCCTTGGCTCCGTCTGGCTTCGAGACGCTTCTTGGTATATACCGTTTCGGGTAATTTCGTCCGCAGATCCGTTTGATGTGCGCGAGAGGCTAGGTTCAATGTATCTTCTAGATGATCCCTTGCTTGGCCTCCAAGTAATGCGGATTTAATTACCCATAAATGGGTATAATTAAGCTCTTATTACATCTTTGCCCTTGAACTTTGGTTGTACCTGCAATAGAGACCAAAACACAAATTAGACCGACAGTTTATTCATAAATCGGTGGGAAAATGCGACATAATAATGCAGAATTGTAGACTAATCACACCTCCACACTTATTCTTTTGCTCGTCCCGAGCAAAAATAAGAAAAGAAAAACTATACTACAAGGGTTATTACACCACTTTCGCAGGTGACGCGATTGCACTGAGCATGTGCAACAAGCCGTTAAACCTCTAGGTTACCCTAGAGGAGGAGTGTTGTCTCCTGAGGGTTTTCAGCGGATTGCACCCACAAAATCCATAAAGAAAGAAGACAAATGTTAGTATTTTGAAAACGCATTTTGAAAGAGAGACAAGTTTATGAAATATTTTTGCAAAATATAAGTGATCTAAGGTCATAAGTCCACCACAAATCATTCTTCCTTAAACTTAGTCTCTATGCAAGATCTTGTTTTTAATTAAGGTAAGAATTCAAAATTGGATTGAATATTTTATCTTTCATAAAACCTAGATAATATGCACATTATGAAAGTGAAGATTTCTGGGATTTCAACTCTAACCATCAAGCCATTTATTTATTCTTTTTTTTCTTTTTTTTTCTTCCTTAGTTTAGGCTTTCTAGTTTACCCATGTAGCGAGCCTATAACCGATGACTCCCAAACCAGATGGTCCTAGGGCACCAGATGAGAAAACATCCCTCGGGTTTAAGGACTTAAGTAAACAAGGCCACAAAACTAAGGGGGATTATTTGCTTCTTTTGACCACCGTTAGGCGTGAATAATCATGCTTCTTGAGGCATAATTATCCAGCTTAATAAGTGATGTTTTATTTATATATATATATTTTTTCTTTTTATTTTTTATTTTTTATTTTTGCTTTTTAGGTCTTTGTTTCCATCCCAAAAATTGTGTAAGTGTGAAATGCATACTATCTAAGGCAACAATTCAAGATAAGAATATCTCTCCAATTTATCTTACTTAGCCTATAATTTTAAACAAGATCCATTATTTTGACTAGGTTTAAGATGTCATAATTAAGGCTTTCTTAATTTCTAAGATCATCTTAATTTTCTTAAAAATAGATCAAAACTTTGTCTCTTATTTCAAAAAGTTTTTTAAAGAAAGAGAAAATTTCTATACAAAAGGAAAGATTTCTAAAAGTATCCTAAAAGAAGTGTAAAAGAAAGAAAATCTAAAAACTCTATGTTAGTAAACCCTCCCCCACACTTATCTCATGCATTGTCCTCAATGCATCGTGATATATGTATGCATGAAACAAATAGAGAGGGAAGGAAAAAAATTACCTCAAGGTGGTGGTTCCGGTGGCGGTCTGATTGGTCCACGAAAGGCGACCCAATCATTCTTGCGTGGAGTCCGTAGGAACCCATCAGAAATCTCCATGATACAACCCACTAGAAAGATGTATATATGCATGATTTTTATTAAAAATTTTACCCCATCTAATTTCCAAATTTTCAAAATAATTTCGGAGTCAAAATTTTCAAAGCCCTTGTCCCAGAATGGAATGATTGATTTGGACTCAGGAAGCACAGGAACTTATATCGACTCAGGAAAAAGAATTAAGTCAAGTAGAGGTTCGAGAGTCGAAATTGGTTCAGGAAGTGGGTCCAAATCAAGAAGATGAAGCTCAGGTCCACATTCATTTCCCCATGATGGAATGTGACTTTCTATTAGTGGTGATTCAAGTTCAGGAATGACAGGTATGGGAATCAAAACTGACTCTAAAATGTTGCTCAAATTGGGTAACAAAACAGGAGTCAATAATGATTCGGGAATTTGAACAAGATCACAAATTGGAGGATCAAAGTCACATTCCTCATTTAGTTCAATTCCACAAAAATGAGAACTTGCCAATTTATCAATGGGACTTTCAAAAGTATGAAATTGGTCAAGTTCAATATGATCATCATGAATAATTGGTGATTCAATTTCACAATGGACTGGCACAGGATCCAATATTGACTCGGGAAAAGGATTGAAATCAGGTGAAGATACCAGAGTCATAATTGAATCAGGAAGTAGAATTGAATCATAAAGTGGAAGTTCAGGATCATATTCATGCTCAAGTTCAATTTCAGGAAATGGATAACTTGCCAAAATGTCAATGGGACCTTTAACATTTGAAGTTTGGACAAGTTCAGATGGGTGTGCTGAAATTGAATCTTGATTTCCAAAACAACATGACTCTTTGGCTCTGTCAGAATGGGTAGTGACATTAGAAATAGGATGAGAATGAAGAGTTTGGATCATCATATCTATGTCACGGTTACGAGCATTTTGAGCCTGAGTCATGAATTCAAGCATCTTTTTATAAGTCATTGGTTCATCGTTTTGTTGAAGAGATGCAGTGTTGTTTTGGAATTGGTGGTGAAATTGTGAGTCCATCAGATTTTGTGATTGTTGTTTGGACTCACAAAAAAGTTCCTTACTCATTTCCAAGGCAGATGGTTGTTCATTGTGAAGAGGTGGAACTGAGTAAGACTCTTGAAAATACTGTGGAATTGGAGAGGCCAATGTTTGTTGCTCGGCCCTTTGTAGATTGGCTTCTAAACTCTTTTGTAACTCAGATTTTTCTTCAATGGGAGGTGTAGAAAAAGGAGTATAAGAAGCAAAATCAGGGAATGAATATTGTGGATAAGGTGAATATGATGGACAAGGTGGAGATGGGGACAAGGAGGTTGAAAATTTAACTCGGGGGACTTGAATCCCCAATGACTCTGTGACGAGTTGAAATTATTTTAGAAATTATAGTCATAAGAATGTGGGTATGGGTTGTATTGATTCGGATAAGGCCAACCCGGTGTATGTGGTTGGTGCATATTATAAAACGCCGGGTTGGAATTATCCGAATAGAATGGAGTCGGTGTGAAATATGGATTCATGTTCGGATTGAAAGAATTATTTTTGTTGAATGCCATTTCACACAAAACATCACAAAAAAGAAAGAATCAAACAACAAACGAAAAGAAAACAAAAAATCAAAACCAAGCCAAGAGGAGGGTTGACCTAGACCTAGATGAAATGTCCCTAGGGGCCAACGTCTATTCAAATTTTATTAGGGCTTGGGTTGTGTGAGTGGGGAGATGATTTTTGGGCTAAGGAAGGGTGATTAAATCTCACTTTATCTTGTTTGGGTTTTGCCCTTAAATTCAATTCGTGCAAGTGTGCAATATAGATAAGAATATAACACAAAGCGATAAATCACCCACGTGTTTGTCCTATGCTATATGCAATGCCATATGTACATCTCCATCCAGATCACAACAACAGAACAAAATACAGTATTTTGGAATTGAATTGACACGTGCCTAAATGCAAATGTCTAAACCGTTTTAAAGGCGTCCAAATACCGTATTTTAGTTCTTTTATTTTTATAGTGTGTAGGCAATCAAAGCAAGAAATATAGCAGCACAAATCAACTAGCTATTACAATTCACACATCCCAGAACAACAACAATTACAACGTTTACAAAATTGCCGCGGGTACGCGGCACATGCCGCGGTTGCGCGGCAGTTCTTTGGAATCTGGGTTCCTGCTTTCAAGAGCAGGGAAAGGAAAAGCTAGCTTATGTTCTGCAATGTTAAGAACCTGTAAATATTGCCCTGCACACCAAAACAGAGAAGACAATGTTAACAAAAACGTGAAAACAAAACCATTCCCTTCCCCGGCAACGGCGCCAAAATTTGATCGGTGGGGAAACTAGCACTCAAAAGTGTGTTTTTATGAATTCAATGAAAAGCTCGAATGTGCTTAGTGTACCCTCGATACTTCCGTTATAGCATTGGCTTAACGGGTCGAATCCACAGGGAAGGGAGGCGATAGAAGCATTAACAGTCTCTATTCACGTCAGTTGTTAACACTTCTTCTTTGTTGAAAGAATGAAAAAGAAAGTGAAAAGAAAAGAAAATGAAATCCAGAATGTGGTAGGTGAGGAGAGTGATGAAAACGGCGAAGAAAACAAGAGTGAAGCGTGGTTTGAAAAACAAAATAGAAAATAGAATGGAACAAGGATGAACTAAGAAGGATGGTAAAAACACCGATAGAAAAATGAGAAAAGAGTTTGGAAAACGATTTCTAAATCAAGCTAAAAGAAAACTCATGGCTACTAACTACTAAATGCTCCACTAACCATGCTAACCTCTTCGAGATAGTTGCCTCACATTTTGATCCTCGGCCATCACAATCCTTGGCTTCAAAGAGACGATACAAAGCATGGCTCATGGATGGTTCATAACAATCAAAACATTGCATCAAGAACAAGCTAATACAAGCATCACTCATTACACTACTAGCATGAAATAAAAGAGCATGAAATAAAAGAGAGTTAGCTTGGTTAGCAAGTTAGCAAGTTAGCAAGTT
>JAVJIF010007854.1:90000-188818 GCA_038442645.1 Agave tequilana
GGAGGAGGTGCTACTGGAGATGGAGATCCGGGTCTGGGAGATGGAGGCGCTATAGATGGGAAGATGGAGGAGAAATAGATTAGGTTAGGTTAAGGTTATAAATAGGATTTAATAGGGATTAAATTGGGTTAATGGGTATCGGGTTCTCAATCGGCTTGGATAAGGGTAATGGGTATGGGTTAATGCTATTGGGTATGGCTTTGGGTAATGGGCTAGAAGCAAACAATATTAATAATAATTAATAAGAAAATTTAACAATATCACTAATGATAATTATTAATAACAATAGCAATAATAAAAATAATTAACCACTATCACTACTACTTAAAACCATAACAATAATAATAAAAACAGCAATAACAATATATTAGCAATAACCATGATCTTAATTAACAATACTATTTATAATGAAAAAAATTTATAATAACAATAACAACAACGAAAATAATAATATGTAACAATACTCGACAATATAAATAATAATAATACAATAATAATAATAATAACACTATAATAAATAATAATCATAAATAATAGTAATAGTGATAATCCCTATTGATAATAACAATATAATAATAATAGTAATAGAAATAATAGTAAAAACTAATAAGCAATAATGGTAATAATATATGTAATCCAAAATTAATATTTTCTCTCTCTAAAATAATTTGTATATTTAATAATAATAAAAGTATAAACCAAGTTAACTTATAATAATAAAATAAATAGTAAAATATATTAAATACTTAGAAAAATAAAAATACAATTTTTTAAACTACGAAAATTATATTCTACCCACCTTATAAAAATTTCGTCATCGAAATTTTGATAAAGCTGGGAATGATAAACATCAAATTAAGGGAGAAGATAGACAAGCTTCTACGTCACCTCTCTGGGACACCACGCTTTCGCTGCGCGCTCTGATCTCTGCTACCGGCTTCAGAATGGAGTAATCAGATCCCAGAGGCAAGATCAAAAAATAGAATCTGAAAGAAGAATAAGAATAAAGATGGAACCCAGATTATTCAAGAAGAAGAGTTGGAATCAGGGATATCATGGATCCAAAAGATGGACTTTCAAAGAGAGGATGGTCAATTCTAAATGGAGTCAATATCATAGCATAGATAGTATATGTACATTGTCGTGTAACTATAACTCATTTCAAGTTACTGGTATAAACTAGGTCCTCTTTTTAAGTAAACCTAGCTCTGATACAAAGAAACCCTATCACGCCCCACTTCTCAAAATACGTAGAAACAGAGTCGCGATGAGAGTCGGCGACATATACGCATAAGGAGAATACCCCACGTATACACGCTAAGCCTAAAGTGACCTAAGCAAGCTATATAATCACCATGAAGAATCAATATCACTGAATAATACATATAATGTCTACACATGATACATATGAATAAGGAACAGAATAATGATTGGTAATGATATAGAATCAAGGAGACAAAAGAAACATGAATAAAAAGGAAGATAAGAATACCAGATTCAAATGGGAGAAACTCTGAGTCCTCATAAATCATACGATCTCAAGTAACACCTGATTAAGAAAATAAAATATCCAATATCTGAACGTACAAATTCAAGATCGTCAGAAGTGACCTAATGAGTGTGTAAGAAAAAGAGAAAGTGTTCGTGCATATAAATAGTGTGTACATAATGATAAACTATAAATGAAAGATATTGATAATTAATATCATGAAGAAAACTAGAAAAATAAATACTGGAATAAAACTAGAATAATATGCTGAACAATAATTAAGGCAGTCAGTACTAGAGTCAGATTTCCAAATCCGATCATGTGTACAATTAGGTGTCTATCATAGTCTATATATCAGATGGATACAGTCAGTCAGTGCTAGAATCTAGTGTGTACAATCAGGTCCTGTATACCATCACTACCATCATAGCATACATGTATCTAATGTCTATCATATCTTATATAAGTACACTTAGATGAATACAGTCATTTACAGTAATAATAACAGTTTATCATTATTAATTATGTCAGCGAACACAAATTGCTACATGTAATAGATGCATCCCATATTACACCTATCACATGTGTAATCGAAGCCCTAAGTTATTGAAACTGATTGGTTGGAGACATTGTCCATGCTTTAGGTAGGTCCCGTATATACCTGAGACCACTGCCTCAATTTCCTGTTGCTGAACCACGACATACCACTAGGTACTTAGTAACAAAAATAGTAATCTCACTATGAAAATAGTGGAACAATAACAGTACAGATGGGATCCCCAGAAATCTTGCAGTAGAACTCTCAATCGGCTATGTAACCTGTATCTTAAGTCCACCCAAAATACAGACGCTGTCTCCTCCATCAATTTTCCAAATCCCAGTGTAAATTGTCCATCTAGATTATAATTTAATTCAGTTAAACAATCAAAATTCATGTTACTAGAATACTAGAATGATGTGATGACAGTAACAGTTACAGTACAATAACAATAATAGTAATGTATGAACAGTGAATCGTAATAAGAATAGTGAACAGTAACAATAACCGTGTATATGATGAATAGAGCTATACCGAGCGTTACAGTCTAATGATATTTTCTCAGTAACTTTCTTTCAGTAACATGAATCAATACAATAACAAGCCCGGATACTACTCAATAGATAGTCTCATCTAGAAGTGATCAATATCTCATTCATTTGCACTAGGATACCATAGAAACTGGTCCATCAACCTATCAATAATTATCGTGAACATCAAGTATCAATCCATGTAAAGTGATCTGATACAGTAACCCACCATCTTAATGAATCAATAATCAGTTCTCTCACCCTATCAATCTACTCTGAACCTCAAGTCATCGATATATTCATCCTCTGAGTCACTGATATATCCAAATCTCAATAATTGAAATAACTACAAGTTCTGATACATCTAATCAAATCCTCACACCAATCCCATCAAGATCATCACGCACTCTTACTTCTATCAAGGTCAATCATGAAATCCCAAAACTCAAGTAACATCTCAAGTATGTGTGTGTGTGTGTGTGTAAAATCGACCTGGTCAGGTTAACCCAATCGACGTCTATTCCTCAACCCCCGAGTCAACTCCATTCTGTCGAGTCTACTAACAAGTCCAAGTCCCAGATCTTGTTCTTTTAATAAAGAATCACCAAATTAATTAAACATCAATATCCAACTCAATTCTCACCATTTTTTTACCACCAATAAAGAATAACCAAATCTATTGATAATGTCACCTAGATATCCACTCATATAACTACTATGATGAACCAGTCAAATCCAAGATCCAAATATGATTATAGTCTAAGTTACATTATCAATAGTTTAAATCCCAAAAGTGATAACGAATCCACATGGAATAATAAAGTAATAATGTTTCCGAGTCAAAAACACAGAATCCATATACATCAGAGTTAAGGGTATCATATTCACATGTTTGATCATAATCCAACCATCATACATCCCATCTACAAATCAGTCGAGACTTCAATAAAAGAATATGAAATTCATGTCAATCCCAACTTAAAATAAGTTGACCAATCTAAAAATCCAAAAGTCAGTTCATCGGTACTGCAACACCATATCTACCTATCCATACTATGCAAACGAGTTCTGGTCTAAATAATCACCAACAACTGTCAATAAACATTATACATAAGATATGTCCTCTATCCTCAAATAAGAAGTGTTGGCCCAAAGGTCCATCACCCTAGTTTTGATGATGATTAACTCATGTAGTTATAATAATAATAATCTTGTGATTATTTAGTTTTAGATATTTGATCAAGATCTTAGTCGGTGTTTAGCTTCAATGAAAGATTCAAAGTCAAGTTTTTAAGCTAGCACATGTTAATTCAAGAGCTCGCGTTTCAAGATCGCATCAAGTCATAAGAGAAGTCTAGCTCTTTGGATCAAGGTTTGGACCAAGTCAAGAAGAAGATTTTCAAGAGACGATTTTCAAGACTTAAGTCATGTTTATAAGCATTAAAATTTTATTTTTTAGATAAAATGTAAAAGATAGATTAGTGTGAATTGCTCAAGCTCATATATACACACACTCAAATTTTATATATGTTTTTTTAAAATAGTTTTTATTTTAGAAAATACTGTTTTTATTTTTAAGCTTCAAAGAAGATATCTTTATGTTTCATAAATAGAGTTCATCAAAATAAGTTCACATGTTTATATGTGTTTTGAATTTCATCCATACACATTGATAGTTCAAATGTTTAGAAAAACTTATTTGATGTTTCTATATCATTAAGTTTTGTATTTATCAAAACTTATTTTAGAGCTTATTGTCAAAAATATAGATATATCTTTTAAATGTGTATTGGATTCTATCCATACACACTATGCTTCAAAATGAGTTTAAATATCTTATTTTTGTATTTGTACAAGTTTATAGAAAAATCGTATTTTCCTTTAGAAGTTGGGTTTTTGGAAAATATCGATTTGGATTAAAGCTTAATTTCTATATCACAAAAATAGTTTAAATTGTTTGAAATATGTATTGAATTTTAGTCACACATATTTGTTCTTCAAATATATACACGAACTTATTTTTGTGGATTTTTATGTGATTTTATGGGATTTTATGGGTATTTAAATACCAAGTTTCAAAACCTAAACCCAGCCTGAGACCACTGGCAGTTGACCGATCGATCAAACAGACCAGATCTCGGTCGACTGGGCAGTCGACCGATGTGCACAAGGTTCTGGCCATTGGGCCGGTCGACCGTGCGGTCGACCGATCCAGAGAGCTTGCTCCGTGGATTTCCCGTACCGGTCGACCGACTGATCGACTGACTAGAGAGTTCACTCTCTGGTTTTAGCTCGGTCGATCTGATAGTCGATCGACAGGCAAATTACATTGGGGCGATCGACCGACTGGTCGACTGATAGCCCCAACAGTCAGAAATCTGACCGTTGGCCGGTCGACAGGGCGGCGACCGATAGGCCATTCTGGGCGTGTTTTGGACCCTAACGACTATATTCTGAACCCTATAAAAAGGGGTTCTCTTGCTAGTTTTACACAAGATTTTGGAAAAGTTTTAGTGCCAGTTTTTCCATCTTTCTTAAGTTTTTTTCCTCCACATGTTTTTAGGCTAAAACTTCCATATTAAAAGGAGAGATTTTAGGAGTGTTTTCAAAAGATATTTCTTGAGTTTTTCACTCACAACTCTATCTTGTTTTTCTCACACAAACTTGAGCTTTTCATTGCTATATCAATCCTCTTAGGATCCTTGTTGTGAGAGTTATTTTTTATAATCAAGAGAAGTGATCACAAGTTTTTATTCTTGTATTGTGAGGAGTTGTAAAGGTTGTGGCCTTGGTGAAGAGAGTTTTGTGGTAATCAAGTGAAGTGATCACCAAGTGTTCCAACTTGTGATTGGAGGAGTTGTAAGAGGTGCGGCCTCAGCAAGCTAGTGTGCTTACGTGTGTTGTTCTTGCGGGAACAAGTGAGGGACTTGCAAGTCCAAAAGTTCTTGAAGGAGCTCGTTGTAGGTGTTGCGGCACCGAGTGATCTTGCGGGATCGTTATAATGATGAAAATTCTTCATAATGTAATGGCGAGGACATAGAGCAAGTATGCTCAAACCTCAAAATAAATCTCCCTTATTTGCGATTGCTTATCTCTCTCTCTCTCTCTCTCTCTCTCTCTTACTTGTGTTTATTTATCTTGCATACTTTTATTGTTAACATCCTTATATAGACGTACCTTGGCTCTAGCACTCTTCAACAATAATGTAAAAGTAAATGAAATTAGACGAATACCCTAAATGCAAACTCTAAATATTTTTTAACATTAATAACCAATCGATTAATGTTGAATTAAAAATAATGTGCAATATTAAACAACAGAGAAGAATATTTGCTGTAGATCCTATATTTTGTACTGGATAATCCCTACAAAAAATTGTAGTTAGTAGTCCTACAGAACAGCAGCGCAAGCACGGCTCTTGCCTCATTTCTGCAACAGTTCTATATTTTCTATGCTCTGCTTTCTCAGAGCAGAGGCATAGCTAGCAATGGTCCTTCTGCAACTGTTATTTTTTGAAATTCACACATGCACACAAAAACAGAGAAGAAAAAAAATGAACCATTTAGTAAAAATAAAAGAAATATCATCCCTCCCCGGTAACGGCGTAAAAATTGATTGAGACAAAACCTGCGTAGAAAACATAATTTAGAAATCAAGATTGAGAATATGTTAGGTTTCTTAATACTACCGCTGTAGTGAAGTGGCTAAGCAGGTCGTGATCCACAAGGAGGGACTGTGATGCAAGTGTTTAAGTATTCTTTTTAAGTTTATTAAAAACTGGTTAAATAGTTTCTTATTAGTTTTGAAATAAAATTAAAAAAAAAGAGTTCTAAGTTAGGAAATAAAAAATCAAAGAAATAAGGAGGAGAAAATGTAGATTTTTTAAGGATGTTTTTTATCTATGAAATTAAAAGAAAGAAATAAAGTTAAAAGTTAAAAACTACAAAATACTCATTAAGCTTACTTACTTCTTTGATACTTGCTTTACTTTGATTACATATCAATTTTACATATTTATTTTCACATTTTCATATTTATCTTTTATTAAACAGTGCTATTTAATTCTCTTTTGCTTAGTGATGTGCAGGCTTTTATAAATAAGAGAAGAGAATAAAAAAAATCCCAAAAGAGCCCAATTAATTCAGAGCTTAAAATAATTTAAATTAAATTTAAAATTCTAAATTAATTCAGACTAAAATTTGGACTGGACAACTTTTAGTATTATGATCGTAACTTTAGAGAAATTCAAATCTGATAATTGAAGATGCTCTAGAAAGAAGACTTAATAGGACTATAATTATTTGGAGAATAATAGTTAAATTCTCACTGACCTTCCTCTAGGATGCAAACCTATAGGTTGTAAATGGATCTTCAAGTGAAACTCTAACCTGATGGCACTGTCGACAAATACGAAGCCTGATATAGTTGCCAACGATTTCACCCAATAAAAGGGTATTGACTTCTTCGACATTTATTCTCTTGTTGTCAAGATCTCCTCTATCAGAATCCTTCTAGAACTTACATCAACTCATAACATGTTCATTCACAAATGGATGTAAAGACTGCTTTCCTGAATAGCGATCTTGAAGAAGAGATTTATATGGATCAACCAGAAAGATTCATTGCCAAGGGACAAGAAAACAAAGTGTGCAAACTTGTAAATCACGTATGAACTTAAACAAGCACTTAACATCAAAAATTTAACAAAGTTATTGCACGATTTGAATTCACTGTTCATGAACATGATAAGTGCATATATTCTAATGAGTATATTGTCCTTTTTCTATATGTAGATGATATTCTTATCCTTGGAACTTCTCTTAATGCAATCCAAAGAGAAAAAGATTTTCTTTCTCAAAACTTTGATATGAAGGATCTAGGTCTTGTTGATATGATATTGAGAATGAAAATATCTAAAATCTCTAATAAATTTCTTTGAGTCTAACTCTTAGCATTGAAAGAATGCTTCATAAATTTAATTTTTACACCTCTAAATTAATTTTACACCTCTAAACTATTTTTACACCCTATGATTCTTCAATTACTTTGAAGAAGAACACGAGTGAGAATGTGTTTCAGATGAAATACTCTCAATTAATAGTTTAACTTCTCTATATTTCCAACAGGAGCAAGCCTGACATCTCTTATGCAGTAGGCAGATTAAATAGATAGACCAGTAACCCCAGTAGAGAACACTAGACTGCACTAAAGAGAGTTTTTAGATATCTTAAAGGCACAATCGGCTATTGTCTGACTTACACTGAATAACCTGATATTATGGAAGGTTATAGTGATGGTAACTGGGTCACTGATTCCAACAGTGTTAAGTCTACTATCAGATAGTATTCATGTTCGGTACTACTGTATCTGAAAATCTTGCAAACAAACAGTGATTATCAGGAGCACCATGGAGTTAGAGCTCATTGCTCTGGACACAACTTACTCTGAAGCTGAATATTTAAAGAATTTTTTATTTGAATTCACTATCGTGCCTAGACAAATACTTTCAATTTCAGTTCATACTGATTCAAGATCCACCATTTGTTGGCCCGGAGGCCTTCCTCTCTAGTTTGATGATGATTAACTCATGTAGTTATGTTTACTAATAATCTTGTGATTTTAGTTACAGATCATTGATCAAGATATTAGTTGGTGTTGCTTCAAAAAGAAGAGTTTGGAAGCTTTCATTTGGTGATTCCCGTGACCGAGCATCAAGATCATACCTTTGCACTCGGTGGATCACGTTTGGGATCGAGTCGGCTTGAAGATGGAAGATCATCAAGAAGACTTAGGTATCCTAGTTTAGTTTAGTGTGTTTTAGATCCATGTGTAAAGCTTAGAATAGTTGATATGCTCAAGTGCACAACACACAAGTTTTTTGTTTTGAAAATGATTTTCATGAATAGATTGATCAAAACAAGTTTAAATGGTTTATATGTATAGTAGATGTATTCTTTCTATACATGCATGCTTAAACTTCTTTAACAAACTTATTTTGACTTTCTATTCATGTATTGAAAATCCAAGTTTGATTTTTGATAAAATTTGCAAGATACAAAAATGATTCAATATAATGATATTTGTCTTAAAATATTTATCACAAGTTTGCTCTTCAATATAAAATATTAAAACATGTTTTATGAAATTTTAGAAGAGATAAAAGATTTTTAGAAATATTTTTAACATGTTTTTCTGACCCAGAACTGTGCTGACAGGCCTGCCGGTCGACCGGGCGGTTGACCAACGTGCACAGACCTGTGCACGTCTGCTGGCACAGTGGGCCGGTCGGCCGGTCGGCCGACCGGATCAGAGAGCCTTGCTCTCTGTATCTGGGCGGTCGACCGAGCGGTCGACTGGAGTAGAGAAGTCTGCTCTCTGTATCTGGGCGGTCGGCCGTGCGGTCGACCGGAATTGCCCAACGGTCATATTTCTGACCATTGGCGGTCGACCGGGCCGGTCGACCGCAAGCCTGTCAGGCTGACAGATCAGCCTAACGGCTAGTTTTCTATTTGGCCTATAAATACCCCATCTCTTTGGGGATTTTGATAAGACTTTTGACAAGAAAAATTTCAGAGTTTCTCTAGTGTTTAAACAAGTTTTCAAAAGTGTTTTTGGGCTTTAAACTTCCAAATTGGTTTTGTGTTTTAGGGTTAGGGAAATCAAAGAAAATAGAAATTTGGGAGATTTGTTTTGTTCTTCAATTCTATCATTTACAAAGAGTTTTCCCAAGTATTTTCTTTGAGTTCTTGTTTTCCAAACTCTAGTTTTTCCACACTTGAGCTTATCTTCTATCCTATTCTATTAGGATCATTGTTTGTGGAAAAAGGAATTGTTTGTGATTGAAAGATACCACCAAGTTGTAAACCCTTATTCTTATTGGGTTGCTCCCTCTTGGTAGAGGTTGAGGTTTGTGTTTGCTCCCTCTATTGTGAGTTGGAGTTTGGTTGTTGGCTATGGGCCTTATCCCTCTTCGGTAGAGGTGGATTGTGGTTGTATTGCCTCGGTGGCATTGTAAGATTGAGAGAGGAGTTCGGTACTCCTTTAGTGGATTAGAAATCCTTCTCGGTGAAGGCGGGGACGTAGAGCTAGGGGCTCGAACCTCGGAACATATTATTGTGTTTGCGTTTGATCCATTGACTCTCTAACTCTCTCTCTCTCTCTTTAATTGTGCAAAGCATCATTCATTCATTCATATCTTATTGCTTGCATTTGTGACTTGCATTATTTCATATTGATCATCCTTATATGCTTGGCTTGCTTGTGTGTGTGCCTCACTTATACTTAACCACAAGAGCTTCATATTGCACCTCAACCCATATCTAGGGGAATCAAGAGGAGTTAGTCCAGAGCCCTTCACGGGGAATTCGGCTACACTTGTTGGTTGTATTAAGTTTGTGCAAAATAATTTTTAAGCTTCCGCATTTAGTATCTAGATTAGCATTACACCTATTCACCCCCTCTAGGTGTTTTTCAATTGGTATCAGAGCCTACGCTCCTGATACTTAGGCTTAACATCCTAGGAGTGAGATCCTTGTTTGCTAGTCTACCATTTGCATTTGCTTGTTTGCACTCATATAGTTTGGACCCATGGACTTCATGACCCCACCTATGTTTGACCCTTCCAATATTGTTATTTGGAAGACTAAGATGTCCATTTATTTATAAACCCTAGGATATAAGGTTCACCTTGCCATTACCAAGGAATCCTACCTTAGTGATAGCAAGCATATAGGGGCCAATGCACAAGCCCTAGAGGCTATTAGAAGCACATTAAATAAAGAATATCTTTTACTTGCTTCTAACTTTGATTCCGCATTTGCAGTGTGGAATATGTTGACAACCACCACCACATCCAAGCTTCAATTTTCAATCCAACAAGAGGAGGATTTAGTGGAGAATCCGAGCCACAACAATGCCATATGATCCAAGGGAATGACTCCCTTGAGGTACACTCAGAAACTCACTTAGATGATGATGATGCTAGTTCTTCTAATGATTGTGTTGATGCCCGTGCTTTAAATGAAGAACTTTCTATTGTGTGTGAAAATTAATAAAAAATATAAAATTTTGAAAAAGAAAAGTCTAGGCCTTGAAAAGGAAAATAAAAATTTGCTTTCTAGACTTGATATTGTTTTGCAAGAAAAGGTGGAGATTTCAAATGAGAGGGATTCATTAAAATCTCAACTTGATCTTGCCCTAAAAGAAAATAAAGTTTTAAAATCTAAAAATGATTGTGAAACTCTTTTTAAGAATAATGATGTTTTGTCTTCAAAAGTTGAATTTGTTTTAAGAGAAAATGATTCTTTAAAAAGAGAATTGATTTTATTTCAAAAGAATTAGAAATTTGTTTAAATAAAAATAAATCTTTGAAAAATGAAATTGATTCTCATGTTTTCCTTACTTCATCTAGAACACCTATTGCATGCCACACTTCTTCTTTAATCAACAATGATATATCTTTACTTAAGAAGAGTGTTGATTGTTTGGGCTCCACTTTGAGCCAATGTGTTGTTGGGCACACACGTTTGGAATCTTTGTTTCGCAAGAAACAAGTTCCATCTTTTCATGCACACCCTCACGGCATACACATGCTCCTCACGGACACCATCATCACTTGTATGCTCATGTGTACACTTGTACACATTGTGGACGTAAGGGCCACCTTACTAAATTTTGTTATGATAGAATACATGTTTCTAATTTAGCAAATAACTTTGTTTGGGTTAGAGAAAGGACTAACCCCCATGGACCCAATAAGTTGTGGGTACCAAAGACCACCCCTCTTGTTTATGATATAGGTGTGGGTTCTCACATGACGTGAGAGTAGCGGTACCTTGGAGTGGATGCGTTCCGAGCTTCATGAAAATCAATTGGATGCATCACTTTCAAGGGAAGTTTGGTAAGAGGACCACCATGTTTTGGAGATAAGGAGAGTTGCCTTCTAGGTTTTAGTAACGATTCCTAACTCCTTATTTATGTTTACATGCTTTCATATTCATTGTTTATAACATGTTTTATTGTTTGTAGATTATTATGATAATGCCATGCTTATAAGATCCTTGACATGCATGTATAGCATTTTGAGACACCCATGTTTATATGGACCCATATTTTGTGTTCTCACCATTTGTTTAACTATCATGTTTATCATAGGTTTAATAACATGTGGATTTACATAATAATCATGTTTATGTTTATCATGTTGATTTGATTTTGTTTTATGTTTCTTGCTTTGAATATATGTTTAAATGTTAGTTTTCATTAAGACTAGGTATATATTTGTGCATATAGTGGGCCACAATAAATCTATATATGTTTGTGCTTGATTGCTTATTTGTTCCCATTAGATGTGCTAGTATAGTCTAGTTTTGATGATCCATGCATTTTAAACTTGTATTCCCATTTTGGTTTTGTTTTATGATCATGTGATTTTGTTTCTTGTATATGTCTATTTTGTCAAACTTTAAGATATACATGTATACCCCTTGAGTCATTTGCTTTTCATGCAAATCTATACATATGGACTCAATTGTGTTAAGGATATGTATGTATACTTTTTGTGTTGACAAATCATATATATACCTTGAAATGAAATTTGTTTTAATGGAAATTTAGTTTCTCATGTTTCCATGTGTTTATGTTTAACTTCATGTATATGTCTATTTTATCCAAACTATTCTTATACATATACATCCTTTGAGCCACGTGCCTTCATGCATATATCTTTGTGGACTCGTTGTGTTTGGATATGTATGTATACTTTAGTTTGTATAGGACATACATATACCTTGAAGATGAAATAGTTTTGATGATTTTCATGTTTTCATGTTTCAAGGAATATTGAGCTTATTGACCATCTTTCATGATTATGATCTTCACATTGTATTTGTACACTCACATTTATTGTTTATTCATGTTTTGTTTTCTTGAATCATATTTATGCTTAATTGATTATGAGTGTTGACTATTTTGTGAACTTCATATTTTCATGAAAAATATTTTGTTTTATTCCTTACTTGAAGGATTTCGTACTAGTTTACAAATTTTTCAATAACTAGTTATAGTATTCTTCGTTATGGTAGAGTTTTTCAAACATACTTTATTTTTCAAACCTAATTTTGAAAACCCCTACCTTCCACGGGCGGACGGATGGGAGATCATGCCATATATGCCTTATATTAAAAATCATTTTAACTTGAACATGATTGGGTGTAGTTATATGATGTATACACTTGATCATTATTGTCATTTCAATTGGTATCATTGAAATTCTTTCAATTGGTATCAATTTTGACCTTTCTTGTATACTCATATATGTTTGTATGTATGTAGGTTTTTCAATTCCAATAGTATCAATTTCGATTGGTATTAAATTTTTCATGTATATATTTTGTTTATGCTAAAGCTTGAGCTTCAACTTTGTTTCAATTGATTCAATTTTCATTGGTTTCTTAAACAAGCTTATGCAAGTGTTTTGTTGGGGAGAAAATTCGATTTTCATATTTCAATTGGTATTTGTATTTTCACTCCCTTGCTTTATGATAGAAAATAGTCATTTCATTTGATATCACATACTTAAAAAGAAAAATACTATCTTTTTGATATCAAGATGTTTATTTGAATGTTTTAAAATTGTATCTCAAAATTTTGTTTAAAGAAAATAAATACAAAAGTTTTGATTTATATTGCCTATATGCAAGGAGAGCTTAACATCTCTTATACATATAGATTCATGTTGAGTGTATCTTATATTGAGGAGCTTGACATCTCTTCTTTATGTGGTACACGTGTGTAGGGGGAGCTTCACATCTCCTCTTATGCATTATATAATATGCGTTATGTGAATTAGGGCTTGTCATCCCTCTTTCATATAATGTATATATGTAGGGAAGTTACTTTACCGTCTTCCTTTTCATGAATGTATATCGCATATACCATTTGTTGATTGATCTATGTTTACTTTCAATTGGTATCAAGATGCTTCTTTGACATATTTTCAATTGGTACCTTAATTGATTGTCACCCCTATTTGATTTTTGTTTTTGTTTTAGACAAAAGGGGGAGAACATTGTTTTTATTAACCCTTTTGTTGATTCATTGTTTAGAATAAAAGGGGGAGAAAAATTATTGATTTGGTTTTTGCTTTTACCCCTTTATTGATGATTGTTTCTTTGTATTAAAAAGGGGAGAAAATTTTGTTTTGTTTTGATTGTTTACCCCTTTGTTGATGATTGACAAAAAGGGGAGAAAGATTTTTGAGTTTTATATATGCATATTTATGTTTTGCATATATTAAGTTTAATTTAGTTTAATTTTAATTGGTATCTAGAGCATGTTTTATTTTGAACATTTCATTGGTATCTAGCCTTTTTATTGTTTATGCATATCTATGCATTCATGTTTAAGAGCCTTCATTGCATATTCATTATGTTTATTTGTTTATGCATGAGTTAAGGGGGAGCTTCTTTGAAGTTTAACTTTAATCCATGCATATATAACTCCATGAGTTTTGTCATCATCAAAAAGGGGGAGATTGTTGGCCCGGAGGCCTTCCTCTCTAGTTTTGATGATGATTAACTCATGTAGTTATGTTTACTAATAATCTTGTGATTTTAGTTACAGACCATTGATCAAGATATTAGTTGGTGATTGCTTCAAAGAGTTTGGAAGCTTTCATTTGGTGATTCTCGTGCCCGAGCATCAAGATCATACCTTTGCACTTGGTGGATCACGTTTGGGATCGAGTCGGCTTGAAGATGGAAGATCATCAAGAAGACTTAGGTATCCTAGTTTAGTTTAGTGTGTTTTAGATCCATGTGTAAAGCTTAGAATAGTTGATATGCTCAGTGCACAACACACAAGTTTTATGTTTTGAAAATGGTTTTCATGAATAGATTGATCAAAACAAGTTTAAATGGTTTATATGTATAATAGATGTATTCTTTCTATACATGCATGCTTAAACTTCTTTAACAAACTTATTTTGACTTTCCTATTCATGTATTGAAAAATCCAAGTTTGATAAAATACAAGTTTTGTTTTGATAAATTTGCAAGACACAAAATGATTCAATATAATTGATATTTGTCTTGAAATATTTATCACAAGTTTGCTCTTCAATATAAAATATTGAAACAAGTTTTATGAAATTTTAGAAGAGATAAAAGATTTTTAGAAATATTTTTAACATTTTTTCTGACCCAGAACTGTGCTGACAGGCCTGCCGGTCGACCGGCGGTCGACCAACGTGCACAGACCTGTGCACGTCTGCTGGCACAGTGGGCCCGTCGGCCGACCGGATCAGAGAGCCTTGCTCTCTGTATCTGGGCGGTCGACCGAGCGGTCGACCGGAGCAGAGAAGTCTGCTCTCTGTATCTGGGCGGTCGGCCGTGCGGTCGACCGGAATTGCCCAACGGTCATATTTCTGACCGTTGGCGGTCGACCGGGCCGGTCGACCGCAAGCCTGTCAGGCTGACAGATCAGCCTAATGGCTAGTTTTCTGTTTGGCCTATAAATACCCCATCTCTTTGGGGATTTTGATAAGACTTTTGACAAGAAAAATTTCAGAGTTTCTCTAGTGTTTAAAATAAGTTTTCAAAAGTATTTTTGGCCTTTAAACTTCCAAATTGGTTTTGTGTTTTAGGGTTAGGGAAAATCAAAGAAATAGAAATTTGGGAGATTTGTTTTGTTCTTCAATTCTATCATTTACAAAGAGTTTTCCCAAGTATTTTTCTTTGAGTTCTTATTTTCCAAACTCTAATTTTTTCACACTTGAGCTTATCTTCTATCCTATTCTATTAGGATCATTGTTTGTGGGAAAAAGGAATTGTTTGTGGTTGAAAGATACCACCAAGTTGTAAACCCTTATTCTTGTTGGGTTGCTCCCTCTTTGGTAGAGGTTGAGGTTTGTGTTTTGCTCCCTCTATTGTGAGGTGGAGTTTGGTTGTTGGCTACGGGCCTTATCCCTCTTCGGTAGAGGTGGATTGTGGTTGTATTGCCTCGGTGACATTGTAAGGTTGAGAGAGGAGTTCGGTACTCCTTTGTGGATTAGAAATCCTTCTCGGTGAAGGCGGGGACGTAGAGCTAGGGTCTCGAACCTCGGAACATATCATTGTGTTTGCGTTTGATCCATTGACTCTCTAACTCTCTCTCTCTTTAATTGTGCAAAGCATCATTCATTCATTCATATCTTATTGCTTGCATTTGTGCCTTGCATTATTTCATATTGATCATCCTTATATGCTTGGCTTGCTTGTGTGTGTTGATTGGGAAAGGGATAGTGTGAAGTTGCACAAATATTCAATAAAAGAGAGAAGGTTTAGAGTCAACCTTAGGTGCTTGATCACTCCACATTGTATTTAAAATGATCGATGTATCCTTTCCAAATTACCGTAGTAGCACAAGCTATACGGGTCGAATCCACAAGGAGAGCTCACGATGGAAGCTTTACGGTTTAATGTGAAGATAGAAAATGAATGTTCTTCTTTGTTTTAAAAGAATGCAAAAGACATGAAAAGAAATGAAAGAATTGGTGGTTGGTGTGTACATGAAATGAAAACTATGAATAAAATGAAAAGAATCGAAGACAAGATTTGCTTTGGAATTAATACTAAAAGAATGAAAACTTGTAGAAAACTTTTAGATGAGAAAGGCCATGAAAAGCTAACATTACTAACTTGCTAACTTACTAATCTCCGTTAGGGTGATGCTTGCCTCATGTTGATTCATCGGCATATATTTGTCTTGCATGTTGGTCTAGTTACTTTCCCACTTGATTGAAGGGTAATCTACTTGGACTAGTCTTGTAGCCTCATTGATGTCATAGGCCTTCAAGATAGACTTTCAATGGTGGAATCAAAAGAGTTGCCACTCAAGAGATGCTAAGGAAGAAGATACAACATTCATTAATTGAAGTAAAGAAGTTGTACAACAAATAGCATATGTTTGGTGATCCATCTTCATGTTCCATCAAGGCACTTGTTCTAAGACAAGGCTCTAAATGAGGCACACATGAATCATATGGAGAATTACAACAAGAAATTGTCAAGCATGAAATAACATCATCTTCATCATGGATAAAATAGACTCAACAATTGCAAGATGAAGTAATTGCATTCACCTAAGAGTTAGAAGTTAAGCAAGATTAGTTGTTAGCTAGTCATGTAGAAGAATTTAGCTACTAGCCATTACAAGAAAAGAAAAGCAATTCATGAATAAGAGTGCAATTGAAGTAAAGCTTGAATGAAAGAATGCAAGTAAAGTACTAGAAAATGCTCAAGTAGAGAAAGGAGATTGGATTAAACCTTGCTTCACAAGTTGTCACACCTTGATTTACACAAGCTTTCTCTCTCTCACAATCTCTCTTTTTGCAGAATTTCTAGGGAGGAAGAAGACTAAGAGAAACAAAACCTAGAGAAAAGTAAAAATACAATTTCTTTCTCTATTCTCTCCTCTCTCCTCTGTCCTCTGTCCTCTCTCTTACGAAGGCCCTGGTGGTGTATTTATAGCCTCAGAGAGAAGTCTCTAGAACCCAGGTTGTTGGAGAAAATCCCAGGCTCAACAGCCTTGTAACTGCCGCAGATCTGCGGCAGTTGCTGTGGATATGCGGCAGTTACAAGGCCGTTGAGGCTGAGATTTCTGTTGCGCATATCTCGTAGGTTGTTAGCCACGTGGTCCTTCTGGAAGTTTGAGTTAGCGCGTGGATTTCTCCAGATCCTGGCCTCAACTTTTGGGCTCTCTTTTGGGCTTTGATTTATTTTCCTTTAATTTTTGATAATTAAAGGGATTTTGGGCCTTTTCTCAATTAGAATATGGACCTGCAAAAATAGAGAGAGAAGGATTAGAAATCACATTTTTATTTGCAATATGCATGGTATGGATGTGGTAAAATATGCCAAAAATGAATAACAATCACACCCCCATACCTAGCTTTTGCTCGTCCTCGAGCAAAAAAGAAAGAAAAAGAAAATCCTAACTAGATTATTACACCACTTTCGTAGGTGACACGATTGCACTGAGCACGTGCAACAAGCCGTTAAACCTCTAGGTTACCCTAGAGGAGGAGTGTTGTCTCCTGAGGGTTTTCAGCGGATTGCACCTACAAAATCCATAAAGAAAAAATAAAAGGGTTAGTGAAATTTTGATCCATGTTTTAAAGATTCTTACTTGAGTTATAGGTTTCAGGTTACCCTAAACTTGTCATTCCTTTTATAAGCGTTTATTTGGAGTTTTGTTTTCATCTTAGGTTAAGTTTTTAGGGAAAAGATCAAAAACCGGATTTTGCATCAATCCTAGGATATATACATCTATAAATATGAAGGATCTTTCTTAGACTAAGTTCATTTATTTACTAATATATATACATTTTTTTTTATTTTGTTATATACAATATTTATTTATTTACATTTCCTTAGCATCCTTAGGCTTTCTAATTTACCCTTGTAACGAGTCTCTTACCGATGACTCCCAAACCAGACGGTCTTAGGGCACCAGATGAGAAAACATCCCTAGGGTTCGATGACTCGAGTAAAAAAAGCCACGAAGGAATTTAAGAACTTAACAACCTTTAGGCGTGATTAGCAATGCTTCTTGAGGCACGACTAACCAGCTTAATTATTGGCTAAGTAATTATTATTTATTTATATACATATTTATTTTTATTATTTTATTTTTTTCTTTTTCTATTTTTTTTTATTATATATATATATATATGTAAATAAAGTCACAAAGTCTATGATTAATCCTTCAATATGTTTAATGTATATATCCTAAAAAAGAATTAAAATCTAGTAATCTTTCTTATCCTTTATTACTTAACCTAAAAATCTGACAAAACTCCTCTTTTCGACTTATAATTAGAAATCTTAGTTAAGAGCTTCCTTAATCCCTAAATTCAAGCTTAATTCTTTAAACATGGATCAACAATTTCCTTATTTTTTTTATTATTTTTTTATTTTTTTTATTATTTTTTTTCTAAAAAAATAAAATCTAACAAGAAAATAGAAAATCTACAAAGAAAGGTAAATCTAAAAGAAAATAAAACCTAAAAAGAAAGTGAAAATCCTAAAAATAAAATAAAAAGCCTAGAAAGAAAATGAAAAATCCTAGGTATAAAAGAAAATAAAACCTAAAAAGAAAGTGAAAATCCTAAAATAAAAATAAAAAGCCTAGAAAGAAAATGAAAAATCCTAGGTTAGCATCTACCCCCCATACCTATCTCATGCATTGTCCCCAATGTATGCAAGATAAAAATGATGCATGAAATAGGTAAAGGTTTTTTTTTAATTTTTTTTTATTTACAAAAAATTGCAAAAAATTATTTACAAGGAATATATACAAGTGTGACCATTACCTAGGCTTTTCTTTGGTCGTTTTCCTCTGGCCTGTTTCCCATCGTTCCAGTGTGTTTGTTTGCGCAGGCTCAGTTGGGAAACGTATTGAATTATTTTCTTACCTTAGTGTTTCCAGATTCAATTGTTTGTTGTCATTCATCCTCCTTCTACCACATTGTTCATTAAAAAATTCCTTGTCACCACTTTCACTTTGAATCTCATTACTTCCAATGTTAAGGAATTTCAGCTCCTCTCCATACAACTCTTCAAAACTCAGGTCAACATTTTCCTTAGGAAGTGTACAATCAGTTAACCTACCCCGAGTTGGCTCATCCAGACACATGAGCTCATCAGCGAAAAGGTCTTCAAAGGATATGTCAATTGGAGGTTCTTGAACTATATCCTCTTGGGATACAGTCACAGTTGGCTCAGTGAAAGTGAAAATATCCAAATCAACTTTCCCTTTTGAAAGGGTACTCGGATAACAGGATTTTCCACTTCAAGAGAATCACAAACTTGTGACTCATCTTTCCCTATTTCCTCACAATTGTCTCTAATAAAGCTGACCTCAAATGTTTGATCTTTTGTTTATGAGGCTGTGTGTGGAAGAAATTCATTTCACGAGTCATGTCACCAAGGTTAACCTCATTGATCCATTCCGGCAATTGATGATGGCATTTGCTGTAGCCAGGAATGGTCGTCCCAAAATGACAGGAGTTTGAGCCCTTTGATTGGAATTAGACACAGGTTGTGTCTCAAGGACTACAAAATCTATAGGGTATATGAACTCCCCAACTTTGACAAGGACATCGTGAATTTCCCCCTTGGGTCTCTTGACAGAACGATCAGCCAATTGTATGGTCATTTGGGTCGGGAGAAGATCGCCTAACCCTAATTGTTGGTACACAGAAAAAGGTAGAAGATTGATGCTGGCCCCTAAATCAAGTAGTGCCCTATTGATGGTAGTCTGTCCTATGATGCATGAAATGGTGGGGCTCCTGGTCTTTGTATTTTACAGGAGTTGGACCAGTGAGCAACTCGCTGATGGTTGATGCTAGGAAGACTTTTTTAGGGACTTGTGTTTTCCTCTTCTTAGTGCACATTTCCTTCAAGAATTTGGCATATGATGGCACTTGTTGTATGGCATCAAGAAGAGGGACATTGATTTGGACCTTATTAAACATTTCTCTTATCTTCTCCATATGAGCATTTGTCTTGTTATTTGTAAGCCTATTTGGAAATGGTACACTAGGCTTATAAGGTTGCTCATCTACCATTTCTTTACCCTTGGCTTTTGAAGTGGATGGCTCTGTACTAGAGGATGGTTTGTCAGAAGCTGGTTGCATTAGGACAGGAGATGTTGGCTTTGGTACTGGATGAGATGATTGACTAGAAACCTTATTGTCCATCTGTTTTCCAGATCTCAGGGTATGAATAGCATGACAATGACTTGGGCCCGTGTCTTCATGTTTGGGATTTGGCAATGGCTGGCTTGGTAACAGTCCTTTTTTGTCTCTCATTTACTGAATTAGCCAATTGCCCAATTTGGACCTGAACTTTATTCATATCCTGATGATAGTTCTTTGTAAAGGTTTCTAACATTTTCCTCAACTCTGATATTTCTGAATCATACTGGGGTGGATGTTGATGATATGGAGACTGGAATTGTGATTGGTAGTGTGGTGGACTTTGATAAGGTTGTGACTGTGGTGGACTTTGAGATGGATGAAAATTCGGTGCATTACGATTGAAATTGGATGGGTGAGACTGAGCACTATATGGATGTGGAATTGGTGGCCTATGATACTCAGGACCAGACTGACTCCACAAAAAATTTGGATGGTTTCGCCATCCCGAATTGTATGTGTTGGAGTATGGATTGTGAGGGGGTCTAGTAAAAGCTGCATTCGTGTTCTCCTGATATGATTGGGGCTGATACAAAGGACACTCCTCAAAACATGGTTGAGATCATGACAGTAGGTACAACCCATTTAATCAGAGGTGATGGGTTGACCTAATTGACCACAGAATTTCCCTTGACTCAAGCAGTCTATCCTCTTTATCAATTGTGTGATCTTGGCTTCCGCAGCTATAGAGGATTCTATGGAGTGCATACCAGTTCTGAAAGTGGTGGAAGTGGGTTTATTAGGGCATGACTCCCACTGAATCGTTTTCCTCAGCTAAGGCTTCAAAGAGATCCCACCCTTGATTCTCATCTTTCTTCAAAAATTCCCCTTGGCACATGGATTCAAGGAGTGTTTTCGTTTGATAGTCAAGTCCGTCATAGATAATTTGGCACTGACGCCATTTCTCTATGCCGTGATGAGGACATAAGCTAGAAGATCTTTAAAACGCTCAAAATACTTTCAGAACAGTTCGTGTGATTCCTGCTTGAATTGCATGATATTTTTTCGCATGAGGGCTGTTTTGTGGATGGGATAGAATTTCTTAAGAAAGACTTTTACAAAATCATCCCATGAAGATATTGAACTGACGGGAAGATTGTAAAGCCATTTCTTAGCAATGTCCTTAAGTGCAAACGGTATGAACCGTAACCTAACAGCATTCTCGGTCAACTGGGAAATTCTCATCATTAAACATACTTCTTCAAACTCTCGAATGAAGAAGTACGCGTCCTCAGACTCTAGACCATGAAATCGGGAAAGTGTATTAATGAATTGCGGTTTCAGCTCGAAGTGATTTCCATTTGGTTCAGGAAGAAGAATGCACGATGGCAGGGATGTGCGAATCGGATAGAATCGATCTTGAAGTGAAACGTTGTTTTCCATGTGTCAAGTGGTTGTGTAAGTGCAAGTGTAGAAATTCTAACAAGTCTTACAGAATTTGGATCACGGAACCACTCTTGCATATATAGTCACAAACAACGTCACCGATCACACCAGCGAAAAAACAAAAAAATGAAAATAACAAACAATAAAAGAAAAATCAATCCAAGCTATCTAGGATTCCTGGACCTAGACGACTCCTAAACTGATTAGACTGTCCACGGGAGGTTTAGTGTAGACTTTGACCACAAGCTAATCAGCCCAGGTCAGGGCAAGGTGTTGGGAGGTTTTCCGTCAAAGACGTTCCTTATTAATAACCCCCAACCTTCAGGCTTTCGGCCCTCAATCCCTTTCCTAGACACTGATTTTACAAAGTCAATTTCCAACACTTTTCCCCCTTAGGATAATCTCCTAAGTGAGTCCGGATGTCCCTAGGGCCAACGTCTATCAAATTTTATTACAAGCTTGGGATTGTGAGTGCTTGGAAAATGATTTTCGGGCTAAGGAAAGGGTGATGAAATCCCCCACCTTATCTTATTTATGGGTGATGCCCTTAAAATCAGTTTGGTGCAAGTGTACGAATAAACAAACAAGGTTCACTCAAAGCTATAAAAATCAAACAAACGGAGTGAGTCCTAGTCAATATGCAATGCACACGTAACCTTGCATCCAGCACTCTTCAACAGTAAAGTAAAAGAATTGAAAAGACACGTGCCTAGAAATGCAAATGTCTAATCAATTTTTAACTTTGCAACAAATTTTTTACTGTTGATTATTAGCAGGCATAAGGTGAAGCATACAAGAATTTAAGTGTTGCAGCAGCTGTATTTTGCAGAGCAAGCAACCCTGCAGAAATTGGTCAGTAGTTCACTCCTCCTTGCCGCGGATCCGCGGCTTTGGCCGTGGAATCGCGGCAATTCAGAGGACTTCTGGTTTCTGCTTTCAAGAGCAGAGGCCCAGAGCCACTTATATGTCACTGCAATGCAAATTTTCCTGTTTCTTCACCTGTAACCTGCAACAGAGAAGAAAATTCATTTAGTTCTTCACTTGAAATCAAAAACCGTTGCTCTCCCCGGCAACGGCGCCAAAATTTGATTGGGAAAAGGGATAGTGTGAAGTTGCACAAATATTCAATAAAAGAGAGAAGTTTAGAGTCAACCTTAGGTGCTTGATCACTCCACAATGTATTTAAAATGATCGATGTATCCTTTCCAAATCACCGTAGTAGCACAAGCTATACGGGTCGAATCCACAAGGAGAGCTCACGATGGAAGCTTTACGGTTTAATGTGAAGATAGAAAACGAATGTTCTTCTTTGTTTTAAAAGAATGCAAAAGACATGGAAAAAGAAATGAAAGAATTGGTGGTTGGTGTGTACATGAAATGAAAACTATGAAATAAAATGAAAAGAATCGAAGACAAGATTTGCTTTGGAATTAATACTAAAAGAATGAAAACTTATAGAAAACTTTTAGATGAGAAAGGCCATGACTAGCTAACATTACTAACTTGCTAACTTACTAATCTCCGTTAGGGTGATGCTTACCTCATGTTGATTCATCGGCATATATTTGTCTTGCATGTTGGTCTAGTTACTTTCCCACTTGATTGAAGGGTAATCTACTTGGACTAGTCTTGTAGCCTCATTGATGTCATAGGCCTTCAAGATAGACTTTCAATGGTGGAATCAAAAGAGTTGCCACTCAAGGGATGCTAAGGAAGAAGATACAACATTCATTAATTGAAGTAAAGAAGTTGTACAACAAATAGCATATGTTTGGGATCCATCTCCATGTTCCATCAAGGCACTGTTCTAAGACAAGGCTCTAAATGAGGCACACATGAATCATATGGAGAATTACAACAAGAAATTGCCAAGCATGAAAGTAACCATCATCTTCATCATGGATAAAATAGACTCAACAATTGCAAGATGAAGTAATTGCATTCACCCAAGAGTTAGAAGTTAAGCAAGATTAGTTATTAGCTAGTCATGTAGAAGAATTTAGCTACTAGCCATTACAAGAAAAGAAAAGCAATTCATGAATAAGAGTGAAATTGAAGTAAAGCTTGAATGAAAGAATGCAATAAAGTACTAGAAAATGCTCAAGTAGATAAAGGATTGGATTAAACCTTGCTTCACAAGTTGTCACACCTTGATTTACACAAGCTTTCTCTCTCTCACAATCTCTCTTTTTGCAGAATTTCTAGGGAGGAAGAAGACTAAGAGAAACAAAACTAGAGAAAAATCAAAATACAATTCTTTCTCTATTCTCTCCTCTGTCCTCTGTCCTCTGTCCTCTCTCTTGTGAAGGCCCTGGTGGTGTATTTATAGCCTCAGAGAGAAGTCTCTAGAACCCAGGTTGTTGGAGAAAATCCCGGGCTCAACAGCCTTGTAACTGCCGCAGATCTGCGCAGTTGCTGTGGATATGCGGCAGTTACAAGGCCGTTGAGGCCGAGATTTCTGTTGCGCGTATCTCGTAGGTTGTTAGCCACGTGGTCCTTCTGGAAGTTTTGAGTTGGCGCGTGGATTTCTCCAGATCCTGGCCTCAACTTTTGGGCTCTCTTTTGGGCTTTGATTTATTTTCCTTTAATTTTGATAATTAAAGGGATTTTGGGCCTTTTTCTCAATTAGAATATGGACCTGCAAAAATAGAGAGAGAAGGATTAGAAATCACATTTTTATTGCAATATGCGTGGTATGGATGTGGTAAAATATGCCAAAAATGAATAACAATCATGTGTGCCTCACTTATACTTAACCACAAGGAGCTTCATATAGCACCTCAACCCATATCTAGGGGAATCAAGAGGAGTTAGTCCAGAGCCCTTCACGGGGAATTCGCTACACTTGTTGGTTGTATTAAGTTTGTGCAAAATAATTTTTAAAGCTTCCGCATTTAGTATCTAGATAGCATTTACACCTATTCACTCCCCCTCTTGGTGTTTTTTCAACATTGAGATTCTAAAGTAAGAAAATGCTAATAATAAAACAAACTGACATATTTAGATCAAGCTTAAGTCTGTTCAACACTTATTAGGCAAGATTGTGTTCTGGACTTTAAAAGTCTAACAAATAATCTTGCTGACTCGTTGATTAAGGGTCTGTCTAAGAGTGCGGTCCTAGAATCATCGAGAGAGATAGGGTTAAGCCCATAGTAGATTCACCGTCAGCGGGAAACCCAACCTACTTTATTTGGAGTTGATTCCATGAAAGGTTCAATACTATAGAAACAAGCTAGACTGGTGATACTCATGTGGAGCATCGACCCGGATATGTTTATATAATATATGTAGCATTGTATCTACTACCCCTTCTCTGTGGTGATGATGCTCTTGTGATACCGCTAGGTGAGGATAAGTTTAACTCTTAATAAGTCCAACACATATAGTGTGGAGGGTATACCATCCAGCTGTAGTACCCTAGGAGGGCTTACTTATGTGAAAGGAACCGTTCCCGCAGTTGGGGGGGCAGGACTGACTCTAGAAACTCTAATGAGTCGGTTTATTGTGATCATGACCTTTAACGCTCAATCCGCTCGCTCAATAGATGGAGACTTACTGTATGTGTTTTTCATCAATATCTGGTTAAAGAGGCCTAATTCAAGGTTAATCCATTATGTCTCTCAGGTGGTGATGAAATTTACTAAGGGTAGATTTAAGACTGCAAGCTATTGGCCCTGAATCCACAGTAGGAGTTGCTCGATTTCATTCATGTTTTATGATTTTATGATTTGTTTTTATTTATTGTTGATTTGTTTTATCTTCCCTGAAACTCAAGTTTTGGGGGGGTTGTTGATGTGTTTTTGAATTTGGCGAAAAACTTGAGTTTCCCTCTTATTTGGCTTTGGTTTTAGTCTCACATTAGATAGGAGATTGGAGGTTGGATAGTATATACATAACTTCTCCCATACCTACTACTTATGAGTGTTGGGCCATGAGCCACATCCCCACACGCGCACACATGCCAAACCGAACTAGGTCGGGCCGGGTCGGGTGACGCGCGCCCATGACTTGCAGATCTGAATGCAGTTCGAGTCAGGGGGCTCTTGAACCTGAATATTTTTTTTTTGTGGTTTTATCTATTTAAGTTTTATTTAATTCTATTTTGATTTTTTGGATTTTCTGTTCGGTTTAACCCATTCTTTGGATCTACTCTCAAACTGCATGATCGTGTGCAGATTTGGAGCGGGACTGTTACAGTTGCTGAAATCTGAAAATTTATAAATAATGCTTCTTGTAGTTTGATCAGTTACTTGCAAAAATAACTACAATATTCTGTCTCCCTCCTCCATATTTCTTTAGTACATGCCAAAACTTGTCGTTTAAAATAAACAAGTTTGTCTACTACCTGAATTGATCAGTCATATTAAGTACTTTGCTTCTATTATCCAAAAGGATGGGGAGATCAATAGTGATGTCAACCATAGGTCCAAGCCGGCTGGTTGAAATAGAAGAGCGCAACAGGAGTTTTATGTGGTCGTAACATTCTGTTATGGTTGAAGGGAAAGTTTTATCGGACTGCTATTAGGTTAGCTTTGTTATACGGCATAGAATGTGAGCTATAAAGAGATATCATGCACAGAAGATAAGTGTAGCAGAGATGTGCATGCTTCGTTAGATGTGTGATAGCACGATGAGAGATAAAATGAGAAATGAGGATATTCGTACTAAGATAGGCGTAACCTCTATGAAGAGAAGATGAGAGAAAAATGCCTACGATGATTTGGTCATGTGCGACGTAAACTTACAATGCACCAGTCCGGCGAGTAGAGCGTATCAAATTTAGGGCAAGTTAAAAGAGTGCAGGGGAGACCGAAGAAAACATGGATGGAGGTAATACAACAAGATATAGAGGCTAAAGGTCTTAGTGAAGACATATTGCTCGATAGGAATGAGTGGAGAAAGCTGATCCATGTGTCCGGTCCAACGTAATTCTCTTTTGGTTCATATAGCCTACCCCAAATACTTGGGACAAATGGCTTAGTTGTTGTTGTTGTTGTTGTTGTTGTTTGTCTTCTACCTGAATTGAACTATGGCAAACCACATGTTTGGTGAAGTTGAATGTTATATGTATTATTTTTAACATAATATCTATTTCAAAATTAGTCATGTTAGGGACACATAACTCAATAAGAGAAATAAGTAACTTGTTCAGCTGTGTATTAAAAAATAACTATTAGTTATAATAAGAATTAAAATACTAGTTATTTACCGAAACCCCTACTGATAAATAAATAAATGGAGAAAATACATTAGCTTATTTCTAAACATGTAATTTCCTTATCAGTTTTTTCACAAAATTGAAATTTACAAAGTTCTAAAGAAAGTCAAAGTAGTAAATATTTCAGTCATAAATTTTGAAAATTCTAATATGTGAAATAATTCTTTTTGGTTTTTATTAAATAGAGCTGTAACTCGATATAAAAGCGTCCGGTATGATTTTTGAACATTTTGCTACATTCTCTTGTCTATTCAAAGTTTAAGCACCAGCCATAGGAATACCATAAATTATTTTATTTTTTTCAAAATTGATATCAAATCATATGTTTTCATGTGCTCAAGGCAAAGTTTTCGGTATTAATGGGAGTACACTGCAAATTGGCAGGTGTTCACCAAGACTGTTTTATAAAATTAGCAGAACCTAATGAAGTCAGGCTTATGATGCAGAATTTCAAAATGAAGTCAGATTATTTTGTGATTTTAAGCAGATTTGCTTTTAAGTCGGCATCGCATAAACATGGAATGATCATTTAGTGCATCTTATGTTAGCCTGGCCTTGAGACTCTTCATGCGTTAATATTGCAATGGGGTAATGCAGCAGTGGTTTGATCATCTCAGCATGACAACAGATCATCCTCATTGCTGTAGCTTATTCATCTTCCCAGCTGGATTTGTGGAAATTAACCTGCTCATACTTTTCCATATAGTAATAAGAAAAAAAGGATTAATTAGGTTAATTCAGCTGAACTGCTTGCCTGTTTGATGAGCATAACAGTAAGCAGAAGACTCAGGTACTCAAGGAGTGCTCATAAGTGTTTGATGTCAAGCAACCCCACTTGATATAATGAGTGGGCAGCCGATGGCGAGCACTATCTTAGATGGTATACACTCAGGCCGTCGGCCTCTCGCCTATAAATGAAGGTCCCTTGGACCTTCCAGAGATATGCTATTATATCCTCTCTCTTAAGTTCACTTGTTCTTCTTCAAATGGTGACAGATTTGAGAGTTGGAGGGATATCGGAATGACCCAACCTCTAATAATTTCAGGTATCAATATATGTGTATTTAAATCATATAGATACTATAACAGAAGCATATTTCTTTGGTGTGAAGGGGGTTTCAACTCAAAAGTGTGTTCTTTCTCTTGACAGCGGAAGGATCTACAGTGGACTTTGCAAGAATCTTTCACATGATTCACGATCCAAGCAGAATAGATAACCGTTTTTGGGGCTTGAAGAAGATGAAGAGATGCAAATAGTTGCACACAATTGCATGTTGAAAGAGGAAGGAATTGATTTTCTTATATAGAGAAAACCCACCCTAGTCCTAACCCTTATAGGAGTATTCTAATCCCTTCAACAGATCTCATCTGTTGACTCGATCCGGCGTCCCACATTGGGCACTCCACTAAACCAATCCAGATTAGAAACAGGTCAACTTCTTGGGGTAGTCCTAAACTCTGATTGGTCTTGGGCTTGGGCTCGACCTTACCATGGGCCAGCCCAGCCAAGTCTTACCATATCCCCACTCGTACAATAGTGGGCACCTCTATCTCAAGCCATATACCAACTTTGCGTTCCTACCATGCGACCGTCAAGATCACCTACAAGTGGTGAGTCACTGAACTACAAACTCTTAACCAGCATGAGAACAAGTCTTCTAACCTTATGTAAACACAAGTCCAGGTCATGACTTACCCCAGATGTACCACCTCTCATCTTCAGATCGAGTTTTCGTAATCCCTCAATCAAATAAGGAGAATATCCATCCACCATGGAACAATCTGGTAAGGTCCACATTTCGCTAAAACGAAGTTTCAGATGCAGACACTCTACTAGAAGATGTATAGGTGATCTTCCTTTCGTATTTATTCTAGATAAAGCAACCACTTTCCTAATTACTTCCCGCCCAGTAGAATCTATCATAATTGTAGGAAAAGTGTTAAAGTAGCAACACTGCCTTTAACCTCCTCACACAATCAAATGTCTCTAAGAATAAAGATGAGAAACACAATTACTTATGTGTCCTCCATAGTTAATTTGCCTTACATGGTAGCGAAGCAGGGATCCACTCGCCTACCCAAACATGATGGTCATCAAGCACGCATAGTATGATCACGTATTACAGTGAAACAGCTCTTTGAGCAAACGTTAGTGAATATGACACCATACAACCATAGTCCATCGTGGGTCCACCATGCTTAGACATGCCACCTCCCACTCGGTAAGTGATCCCTCGCTTCCAATGAAGATGCACAACTTGCTATACAACATGTATCAGATCCGAAAAAATCTGTCTATTCAATCACATAGCGACTTGGTGCAATACCCAAGAATGATCTCATCTCAACTCGTTTTAGGCGATGCTTTGAATGTGTTCATGATGTTGTCTGATGATCATATTGATCAGTGCATACATAACCATTTGAATCTCATCCAAGCTCGTTGCCTATACAACATTAAGGGTGACTTCTAATGTGAGACTTTCAATCTTAATCTGCCTGACATGCCTAATTTCTTTTCTCAGTCAAATTTCAAATATCTCAACAAGTTTTACTTACTAATAGATAAATTATGTTATTGATTGTCAACCATCCAAAAATAGTGTTTTATCAAGAAAACACGAATCAATATAGAAGCATACAAAATATCACTATAAAATAGTACATCTACATCACCATCTACATAGACCTAAAGCTTTAACATGACTCAAAAACAATGTAAAGTCTAACGGCTTGGTCAGCAGATCAGCAACCATGCGCTCCGTTGGTATGCGCTCAGTGTGACTTCCTCTGATTTATTTCTGATGAAGTTGAAATTTACATCTATGTATTTGGTCTTTGCATGGGGAGTTCTTTGTGACCTATCTCCACCATGATATCAAAGTGGAGAGTAACTGTATCTGATGCATGTGGTTCGACCTCAAGTTCCCAAAGAAATCACCTCAATCAAATTGCTTCTTATGTTGCTGCTGGAACTGTGATATACTCAGCATTCATTATCAAAAGCGCCATTACTGACTGCTTCTTGCTACACCAAGAGATTGCCCCTCCTCCAAGTAAGAATGTGTATGCAAAAGTCGATTTGCGCTCGTCCATATCACCTGCATAATTTTCATTTGTATATCCATGGAGCCGCAAATCCAACCCTCCATAACACAATACGTAGTGAGTTATGTCTCTTCGGTACTTTAGTACCCTCTTGACGATACTCCAATGATAAAGATAGGGATTCGATTGAAAATGACTCAATAATCTAACAGAGAAGGATATATCGAGGCGAGTACACAACATTACATTCATCAAGCACCTGATGACATTAGAATATGGTATACGTGTCATTTGTTGTAGCTCAGGTGTATGGCAGACAATCTTCAAGGCTAAGGTGGTGGTTCTTTTCAACTAGAGTCGATATGGATATCGAGTTGTGCATTTTGAATTTTTTTAGGATGTTCTTCAGGTACGTCTCTTGCGAGAGATCGAGAACCCTGTTAGATCAATCCCTATGGATCTTAACTCTGAGCACGTAACTCGTATAACCCATATCCTTCAATCAAAGTTCAATAACAGCCAATCCTTGGTAGCGGTGATCATCTCCACATCATTAGAAGCCATCAGTATGTCATTGACATAGAACGTCATGATAAAAACCTTTTAGTTGATTGCTTAAGATAGACGCAATGATCCTCTTCAACCATCGTAAACCCAAACAACAGTATGGTTCGATGAAATCGAACAACCACTATCTAGATGATTGTTTAAGTCAATAAATGGACTGCTTAAGCCGACACACTTTGCGCTCATGATCTTTGGACATAAAGCCCTCTAGCTCATCCATAGAGATTACCTCATCTAGTTCTCCGTGAAGGAAAGCTGTCTTAACATTCATTTGGACAAGTTCCAGATCCATACGAGCGACCAGCGCCAGTATCATGCGAATCAAGGTGAACCTGTAACCCTCGGTTTCCTATGTACAGGTTTCAATACTAGTATCTGATACCCGATGTAATCATCCTGTAACCGGATTGAGGCTATTTCAGTTCAAGATTTTATTTCGCATATTTTGAATTTTTTTAGATTTTCTGAAAAAAATTGAATAATTTGAGAAGAATCTCAATTCGGGGTTGATCGGTGTCACAGGCTGACTCCGAGATTTTTAATTTAAAATCGGCAATGAATTTCAGAGATCTGACTTCACAACCATGTTCAAAATGATATCTTTTATTTTTGAGAATTTTTGAGGATTTTTCTGAATTTATAAGAATTTAATCCAATAAACTAATAATTAAATGCTAATTTATTGAAAAAATGCAATTAAAAATAAAATCAAAGTATAAAATTAGAAAAAACACCACATGGGCACTTTGGCTTTTGTTATAAAAGGTAGCCCAACCTTTTTTCCTTTACCTTTTATTCTTCCAAATTAAAGAAAACCAAACTTCCTTAATTGTTGTTTGTTCTCAGATTCGAACCCATGGCCACCGCCCCATTATCCTAGTGCCCAGACCACCATGCCACTTTAGCGGGTGTTATGAAACCTCACACATTTTATTTAAGTTTTTGTAATGGTTCATTATTTCCTCCCCCATTTCACCCACGTCCTTCCCTATCCTATACCCATTTCTCCCCCAAGTCTCCACTGCTCCCACTCTCTCACTCACGTCCTCAGCCCCCCCCTCTCTCTCTCTTACATATGTCACTTACTCACTCTCTCTCTCTCTCTCTCTCTCTCTCTCTCTCTCTCTCTCTCTCTCTCTCTCTCTCTCTCCCCCTCTCACTATCTCCTCCCTCAAAAATTAGGCCGAAGCTCCTCCTTGCCAAGCCCCCACCTGCTGCTCTCTATGCGCCATGCTCCACCAAATGACAACCTCCTTCTCCCCCAACACCTTGCCGTGAGCACTCTCAGCCGAGCAACTAGGAGCCCTTCCACACATGGCGCTTTCCTCCACTCCTCTCCCTGTCGTGATCCAGGCCTTCCCCTCTCCTTGGCTTGCAGCCTGGCCGAGACCCATCAACAACCCAAGCCTACGACAAACCGATAGCCGCGCACAACACTCCACGGCCGCCTCCTGATCGGGGGAAAATTGCACATGAAAAGTGTATGTTTGGAAATCAAGATGTAAAGTGTGTGTGCTTTGGCTTCCTCGATACTTCCGTTATAGCATAGAGGCTAAAACGAGTCGAATCCATAAGGACAGGAGGCGATAGAAACTTACGCAGTATGTTCACGTATGTGTTAGCGGTTCTTCTATGTTTGAAAGAATGGGGGAAAAAAGAAAATAAAGAATGAAAAGAGAAGTACGGTGAAAACAAAGAAGTGAAAAATATAGAAAAGAATGTATTTGTGGTTTTTGATATTTTTCTAAAATAAAGTGAAAAAGAAAGAAAACCCATGGCTACTAACTACTAATGCTCCACCAACATGCTAACCTCTTACTGATAGTTACCTCACATGTATCCTTGGCAATCACTAGTCCTTGATTCAAGAGCGTTTCAAAGCATAACCCATATGTAACTCATCACATCCTAATTCAACAAAACAAGTGCAAACTACACTTAAATCATCAAAACTAAAAGTAAGCATGGAGTAAAGTAATGTTAGCTTGTTAGAGAGTTGGAAGTTAGAGTGTTAGATCCATCATCATGAGTCATCAATGGCTCTTGCAAGAGCAAGGCCAAGTAGAGGCTATTAGATTTATATGGATTATCAAGTAAAAAGTTAGACTAGTTGGTGGTTAGTAGTTAGTTGCCATGAGAGAAAAGATTAGTTAAACATGTAAAAGGAGTTAAAGAGAAGAAAATAAAGAGAGGTAAAGAGAGAACCTTTCATAGATTGTCACCTTCTATTACAAGAACACTTGCTTTCCAACCATATGCCACTCTCTCTCCTATTATAAGATCTATAAGAAATGGAAAATATAAAGGAAGAAGAAGAACTAACCTAAACTAAATTACCCTAAACTATAACATGAAAACACTACACTACTCTCTGTATATCCCCCCAGTGAAGAATCCCTAGGGAGTATTTATAGGCACCAGGGGAAAGGGGGCCAAGGGGACAACCCCTGGGGAGTATTTATAGGCACCGGGGGAAAGGGGGCCAAGGGGACAACTCCTGACCCAAAGTACTAGCGCAGCCGCGCCAATACAGTCGCGGAAACGCGGCAAAAGCTGCGTTTCCAGAGCACTTCTAGAGGCGCGCGCGGCGCTTTGTGTCGCGCGCTGTCACGTCTGGCCCCTATTAGTTGGATGTCCCGGTTTCTAGTTTTGGGCCTCTGGTTTTGACGAATCAGCTCTCCAAAATCAATGGCTATATTATAGGCCTTTAATCTCCCATTAAATGGTGATTTAGGGTCTTCTTCTTCATTGCACATCATGGACCTATTAGCAGAATTTAATATTAAATAAATGTGAAGATGTGGTATGAAATATGCAGTTTTAGAGACTAATCACACCACCACACTTATCTTTTGCTCGTCCCGAGCAAAACAAAAACTAAAGGAATTATTACACCACTTTCGCAGGTGACGCGATTGCACTGAGTATGTGCAACAAACCGTTAAACCTCTAGATTTCCCCTAGAGGAGGAGTTTTCTCTCCTGAGGGTTTTCAGCGGATTACACCCACAAAATCTATCAAGAAAGAAATCAAATGTTAGTATTTTAAAAACGCATTTTGAAATAGAGAAAAATATTGAAGTATTTTTGCGAAAATATAAGTGATCCAAGGTCAGAGGTTAACCAGAAATTATTCTTCCTTAAACTAAGTCGAAATATAAAATCTTGTTATAAATTAAACGTAAGAATTTAAAATTGGATTGATTCTTTGATCTTTCATAAAACTCTTAGAAAATATGTACTTTGTGAACAGTGAAGGTTTTTGGGATATCGACTCTAACTTTCATGCCATTGATTTGTGTATATTTATTTTTTCCTTTTTTTCTTTTTTTTTCTTTTTTTCTTCCCTTAGTTTTCTTAGGCTTTCTTATTTACCCGGGTAATGCGCCTTTAGCCGGTGACTCCCAAACCAGATGATCTTAGGGCACCAATGAGAAAACATCCCTCAAACTTAAGGACTCGAGTAAACAAGGCCACAAAACTAAAGGGGATTATTTTATTTTTGTCCACCGTTTTTGGTATGAATAATCATGCTTCCTGAAGCATAATTACTCAACTTCAATAAGTGATTTTTATTATCATTATTTTTTATATATTTTTTATGGCATTTTCAGTCTTTGTTTCAATCCCAAAAAATTGTGTAAGTGTGAAGTGCATAAATCTAAGGCAAAAAATTTAAGATCAAATTATCTTTCCAATCTTACTTTCTTATCCTAAAATTTAAACAAGATATATTATTTTGACTTAGTTTAAAATTTCATAATTTTAGGTCTTCCTAATTCCTAAGATAATCTTAATTTTCTTAAAAAATAAATCAAAACTATTTATCTTGTTTCAAAAAGTTTTGTAAAAAGAAAAGAAAAAGTTTTAAGAAAAGAGAAAAGTTTTTATACAAAAGAAAATTTTAAAAGTTCCTAAAAAGAAGCATAAAAGAAAGAAAATTTAAAACTACCTATATTAGTAAACCCCCCCCCCCCCCACACACTTATCTCATGCATTGTCCTCAATGTATCGTCAATGTGTATATACATGAAACAAATAGAGAGGGAAGGAAAATTACCTCATGGTGTTGGTTCCGGTGGTGGTCTGACTGGGCCAAGCGTTGCTACCCAATCAAGATATCGTGGATCTTGCAAAAACCCACCAGTGACCTCTCAATACGACCCAGTAAAATGTTGATTGAATGAATGGTCTTATTTAAAAAATTATCCCCATCTAATTTCTAATTTTCAAAAAAAATAATTACTGAGTCATTTTCTCCCACATCTTTTTCCAACAATGAAGTGTGATTTTGAAAGATGATTGATTTGGACTCAAATGAAACAGGAGTAAAAATCGACATCGACTCGAGAATTTGACTCAGATCAAGTCGAGAGTCAACAATAAGAGTCAAAATTGGTTCAAAAATGTGGTCCAAACTAAAAATTGATGTTCACACACTTTCTTCAGCAATGAAGTGTGATCATAAGAGATTGGTGATTCCATTTCACGGTGTACTGGTACAGGATTCAATGTTGACTCCGAAATAGAGAAAAAATCTGATGAAGATACCGGAGTCATTATTGAATCAAAAAGTGAAATGAAATTATCAACTTGAGGTTCAGGATCACTTTCAAACTCAAGTTCAATTTCATAGAAAGGATACTTGCCAAAATGTCAAGGTGGTTCTCAAAATTTTGGGCAAGTTCAAATGGATGTAATGAAATTAAATCGTGATTTTCGTCCACGGAAGGAATGTAAATGGGTGAAATGATCGATTCAAGTTCAGGAATCATGTGAATCAAAACTGGCACAAGAACGTTACTTAGTTTAGGTAACACTACAGAAGTCAATATTAATTCAAGGATTGGATTCGAATTGCTAAATTAAAGCTCAAGTTAACATTCATCTTCAAGTTCAATTTCAGGAATTGGATAACATGTCAAACTATCAAAGGTTGATGTTGGTCAAGTTCAGATTGGTATGATGAAATTGAAATTGGATTTCCAAAATGACAAGATTCTTGGGTCATATGAACATCTGATGGACATGGGAACTTATTCATATTTTGTATTATTCGCTCGGTCTCTTGCACAAATTCCATAGCTTTTTCTCACAATGATTTTTCTTGGAGTGATTCTAGAAAAGAACTATATGAACTTTAGAAATTCTGTGGACATGATGAGGTGATATTGTATTCAAATTATTTTTGGGCCTCATTGCTCCTTCCAAAGTCCTTTGCAATGATGATTTTTTCTCAATTGGTGGTTCAGGAAAAGGAGGATATAAAGCAGAATCAGGGAATGAATATTGTAGAAATTGTGGACAATGTGATTAAAAATTAGACTCGAAGGAGGTGAATCCCCATTAATTCGGTGAAGAGTGGAAGTTATTTTGAAAATTATAGTCATACGATTGGGGATATGGGTCATATTGAGTCGGATAATCCCAATTCGGTATATATGGTTGGTTCATGTTGTACATAGCCAGGTTAGAGTTCTCCAAGTCAAATAAGGTCAGGGTGAAATATGGATTGATTTTATGATTGAAAGAATTATTGTTGTTAAAATTCATTTCACAATATACAAAGACGAAAACAAAGAAACAAATGAACAAACAAACAAAGATAAAGAAAAAGAAAACAAGCCTATGCAAGGGTTGACTTAGATCTAGACGACTCCTAATTGGTTAGACTGTCCACGAGGGGTACATTGTAAGAATCTGACCACAAGTTAACCGGCCAGGTAGGGGCAAGATCAGTGGGAGGTATCCGTGCAGGAGCAACGGGCCTAATTATGTCAAACCACTGTTCTTCGAGGTTTCGCTTCTCAATCCTCAACCTTAGACACTAACTTGACAAGAGTCAAATTCTAACAGCTTTCCCCTTAGGTCAATCTCTTAAATGAGTCCGAGATGTCCCTAGGGGCCAACGTCTAGCAATTTTTATTAAGGCTTGGGTTGTATGAGTGGGGAGATGATTTTTGGGCTAAGGGAGGGTAATGACTTTCCCACCTAATGTTGTATTGAGTTTTGCCCTTAAGTTTAATTCATGCAAGTATGCAATATAGATAAGAATGAACACACAAAGAGAGTAAATCACCTACATGTTTGTCCTAACTATATGCAATGCAATATGTACACCTCCATCAATATCACAACAACACAAGAACAAAATACAGTATATTAGGATAAAAATTGACACGTGTCTAGATGCAAATGTCTAAACCGTTTTAAAGCATTCAATTTTTGTATTTTAGTTCTTAAAATTATTTACAGTGCACAGGTAATATAAACAAAAATTAGTAGCAGAGTATAAGAATATACAAGAATTTACCCAACCAAACAAGAGCAAGTGTGGACTTCTGTAATGCTAAAACTTTAACCTGCATACCAATAAACAAAGAAGAAAAGTTAACAAAACATGAATCAAACTGGCCCCATCCCCGGCAATGGTGCCAAAATTTGATCAGGAGAAAATCGCGCACGAAAAGTGTATGGTTTAAAATCAAGATTTAAAGTGTGTGCGCTTTGGCTTCCTCGATACTTCCGTTATAGCATAGAGGCTAAAACGAGTCGAATCCATAAGGACGGGAGGCGATAGAAGCTTACACGGTATGTTCATGTGTGTGTTAGCGGTTCTTCTATGTTTAAAAGAATAAAAAAAAGAAAACAAAGAATGAAAAGAGAAATACGATAAAAACAAAGAAGTGGAAAACATAGAAAAGAATGTATTTGTGGTTTTTGATATTTTTCTACAACAAAGTTAAAAAGAAAGAAAACGCATGGCTACTAACTACTAATGACTCCACCAACATTCTAACCTCTTAGTGATAGTTGTCTCACATGTATCCTTGGCAATCACTAGTCCTTAATTCAAGAGCGTTTCAAAGCATGACCCATATGTAACTCATCACATCCTAACTCAACAAAACAAGTGCAAGATACACTTAAACTATCAAAACTAAATGTAAGCATGAAGTAAAATAATGTTAGCTTGTTAGAGAGTTAGGAAGTTAGAGTGTTGATCCATCATCATGAGCCATCAATGGCTCTTACAAGAGCAAGGCTAAGTAGAGGCTATTAGATTTGTAGAATCACCTAGAAGGGGGTGAATAGGTGATGGCTAATCTAATGGTCACTAAATACCAAATAATGCGGAATTAAAAACTATTATGACCTAAACAAAAACTCTTAAACTAAACACCACGTATAACACAAGAGTGTAGCCGAATTCCCCGTGAAGGGTCTGGACTAACTCCTCTAGATTCCCCTAGATAAGGGTTGAGGTGCCGCGTTGGCTCTCTTGGTTAAATACAAGTGTTAGCAAACAAACCCAAGCAAGTATAACAATTAAGCACACAAGGTATATCAAGCATATAAAGATGAACACAATTTAAGCATGCAAGATATAAACAAGAGATAGAGAGAGAGTGAGCAATCGCAAACACAAGGGATTTGTTTCGAGGTTCGAGCACACTTGCTCTACATCCCCGCCTTCGACACACGAAGGATTTCCACTATAATCGATCCCACTGGATCACTCGGTGCCGCAACACCTACAACTCTCGGACTCCCTAGTCCATACACACCGCAAACCCACAAGTTCACTGAGGCCGCACCTCAAACAAGAGTTCACACACGAACTCGAAACAACCGCGAACGCACTCGTCCGCCTCCTCAAGAAACAAGAAATGATCTCTTGGCGATCTAAACACTTTGATCACCAATAAAAACTCTCACAACAAAACCCTATAGGTAGATATAGCAATGGATAGCTCAAGTGTTTGCGTGAGAAAACTAGGATGGAAGTGGTGGAGGAAAACTCAAGAAAATCTCTTTTAACACTCTTGATAAAACTCCCCTTTTGATTGGAAGTATTAGCTCTCAATTTAGTGGAGAAAACTCTTTTAATGAAGTGGGAAAAGCTGGCTCAAAGTCCACTAAAAATCTTGGTTAAAAACAATGTCCAAACCCCAAAATTTATAGGGCAAGAAAAACTAGCCGTTGGGGTCTGTCAGGCCTGTCGGTCGACCGCCCGGTCGACCGGCGAACGGTCATATTTCAGACCGTTGTGCCATCGGTCGACCGGTCGGTCGACCGGTCGGTCGACAGAGAGCAAGTCTCTCTGTCCGGTCGACCGCCCGGTCGACCGGGGCTTTCCAAAGAGCAGAGCTCTCTGGACGGTCGACCGGGTCGGTCGACCGGCCCTCCTGCCAGAACTGGCATGCACGTCTGTGCACGTCGGTCGACCGCCTTCAGGCTTCGGTCGACCGGTCGGTCGACCGGCTGAAGCAAGGCAGCACAGTCAAGGGATTTAAAACTTGGTCATTTTGAATGAAATAAAATCCCATAAAATACTGAAAAATCTACAAAAATAGTTTTACCAATATACTTTGATAAACAAACATGCTTGCACAAAATCAAGACATGTTACAAATGATTTGGACTAATTTTGTAATATGAAAAAATTGGCTCAAATGAAAAACAGTATTTTCTAAAACTTGATTTTTCCAAACTTCTCCAAATACGAAAACAAGATATTTAAACTCATTTGAAGCATAGAGTGTATGAATATGATCCACTACACAAACATGGTGAAATATCTATGTTTTTGACATTAAGCACTAAACATGGTTTTGGATAAAAGATATGTATATAAGAAATTTCAAAAACCAAGACGTATTTTTCCAAAGTAAAAATTCTTTTCTAAAACAAACTAAATCAAGAGTGTGTGTGCATATGATATACTTGAGCAATCCACCACTATTCTATCCTTTACATTTTATCTAAAACAAAATCTTCTAAAAACAAACCTAGACACAAGTCTTCATCTTCTTGAAGTCTTCACTTGAAGCCTTCTTGACTTAGTCCAAACACCGTGCTAGCTCCAAAACTTGACTTCAAATCTTTTGTTGAAGCTATGCATCTACTAAGATCTTGATCATAAATCTGTCACTAATTAAACACAAGATCATTAGTACTATAACTACATGAGTTGATCATCATCAAAACTAGAGTGATGGGCCTTCGGGCCAACAATCTTCCCCTTTTTGATGATGACAAAACTCATGAAGTTATATATGCATGGATTAAAGTAAAGCTTCAAAGAAGCTCCCCCTTAACTCATGCATCACAAATAAGCAATAGGATATGACAATGAAGCACATGCATAAACAAACATGTATGCAAATATAAGGAGATAAACATGCTAATCAAGCATAAAACAAAATCACAAAATCTTTTTCTCCTATTTGCAAAACAAAACATATATGCATAAACACAAATACTTCTCCCCCGTAAGCAAGGAAAACATGCATATATCTCAAATACTTCTCCCCCTTTTTGTCAATCATCAACAAAGGGGTTAAAGTAAAAACAAAATCAACAAATTTTTCTCCCCCTTTTTGTCCGAAACATAGAATCAATAAAGGGGTAATCAATAAAATGTTATATGCGATATACATTCATGAAGAGGAAGACGCTAAGTTAGCTTCCCTACATATATGCATTACATGAAGAAGGGATGACAAGCCCCAATTCACATAACACATATTATGTAATGCATAAGAGGAGATGTGAAGCTCCCCCTACACACGTGTATCACATAAAGAAGAGTTGTCAAGCTCCTCAATATACAATACACTCAACATGAATCTATATGTAGAAGAGATGTTAAGCTCTCCTGCATATAGGCAATACAAATCAAAAATTTTGATTTTCTTATAAAACAAAATTTTGAACTTTCTCAATAAAACAAATCTTGAGAATTTTTCTTAAAATTTTATTTTCTTATCATAAACCACTTTGTGCTTTAAACATGTAAAACAATTTTAACTCAAGCACAAATAACTCATATATATATATGTATGAAAAATGAGTATACCAATTGAAATTGATACATACATATATAAGAAAACAAAATATGAGTATATACAAAAATAGTCAAATTGGTACCAATTGAAATGATTCAATGATACCAATTGAAACAATAATAGGATCATGTGTATAACTCATAAAACATTGAAGAATGAATAACTAGTTAAATTAATTTTTGAAAAACTAGTTAAAGATCCTTCAAAAAACATGAAACCAAGTCATATGTTTTTCATGAATCATACCAAATACACAAGAATTGACACTCGATCATAAATCTCAAAAATATGTTCATGAACCAAAGTCATGACAAACAATTAAAGTGTGAGTGTTCAAAGATTATGTAAATAGCATTTTCATGAAAATAGTCAATAAGCTCAAAAACAAAATGTAAATTCATTTTTCATTTAAAACAAAACAAACTTCTAGGTATATGTATAATTTATCTAAATCTAACAATATACATACATATCCCAAACATAAAAGAGTCTATTAAGGTATTTGCATGAAGGCAAAAGACTCACGGGTATACATGTATATTTATTAGATTTGAATAAAAATTACATATACATGAAGTAAAACAAAAATAGGCAAAACAAGTATAAATGAAAGAATCATCAAAACTAAGCTATACATGTGCATATAGTGAGTATAAATGAGCAATGAAGTGCAAACATATTTAAATCAAATATTCTCACTACTTGAACATGTATATACACAAGTTTTAATGGAATCTACATCTAAACATGTATTTACCATATGAAATTCAAAACAAATAAAACATGAACATGCTAAATGATATGATATCATGAAAATAAAAGCATGTACATAAATTAAGAGTTTAGAAATAGTTACCAACTAAGGAACTATGTTCCAAAAGTTCAAACATGGTGGTTGACCCACCAAAGCTCCTTGATAGCGGTGCATCAAATGTGTGTCCATCAAGTCCATGTGCACCCACCATCAAGGCACCATTTCTCTCACGTCGTGTGAGAGCCCTCACCTATATCAAAAATACAAGGTGGGGGTTTTGGTACCCATTTTCTTTTGGGTCCTTGGGGGTTAGTCTTATAAGGCACCCAAACATTTTTATTTTTAGCAAAATTTAAAACATTTATCTTATCATAACAAAATTTTGCTAAATGGCCTTTGCGGCCACAATGTGTACACTTGTACACCTTAGAATGCTTATGTGTGTGAGTGTGATGATGACGTGCAACATAAGCATATGCATGATGATGATGTGCATGAATGTGTGGAGTTTGTTTCTTTGAAAACATAGACTCCAACCTAGAATGATTAAATGCACATTTTCTCAAAGTTGAGCTCAAACAATTAATTTTATTTTTCAAAAATTTAATCTCACTATTATCAATGGTGGCATGTAAAGCATGGTGAGATTGTGAAACAATTTTTTTTTTCTTTTGAAAAATATTTTCTTGTTCTTTTTCAATCATTTTTCTTTTTAAAATATTATTTTCTTGAAAAACGACTTCCTTTTGTTTTTCCACCAAAATAATTTCATTTTCAATTAGTGTTTCCTTCACAAAGATCATTCAATTTTGAAAGTAAGGAAACATTTCATTTTTCAAATCATCTTTTTCTTTTTTCAATGCATGCAACTTTATTTCTAAATGAATCATTTTCTTTTAGCATGCAATCAAAATTCTTTTTCAAATTTTTATTTTCCTTTTTAATCATGTCATATTTTTCAAGGAGTAATTGACAAAATGAAGTAAGCTCATCATATGACATGTCTTCATCATCTAACTCGGATTCGGTGTTTACCTCAAGGGGGTTATCCCCTTGGACCATATAGCACAAGTTGGAGGTGTCACTTCCAACATCCGAGTCGCTCCCCGCATAGTATTGTTCATTTTCGTCAAGGGAGGTGAGGGTGTTCCATGCTACAAAAGCCGAATCAATATTAGAAACCCTAAATAAATAATCATCATTTAGGGTAGACTTTAAAGCATTTAGGGCTTTTGCATTAGCCTCAATATTCTTGCTATCATTAACATATGAATCTTTAATTGTAGCAAGATAAACATGAAAACCTAGGGCCTTGAGGTACAAGGACATCTTAACCTTCCAAATTTGGATGTTAAGAATGTCAAACATGGGTGGTGACATGAAGTCCATGGTGTGTGTACAAATATTGTGATTAGCCTAAAAAGATGATCTTTAACTCTAGGTTGTGAGACCCAAATTCAGAGCACTTGGCTCTGATACCAATTGTAGAATCACCTAGAGGGGGGGTGAATAGGTGATGGCTAATCTAATGGTCACTAAATGCCAAATAATGCGGAATTAAAAACTATTATGACCTAAACAAAAACTCTTAAACTAAACACCACGTATAACACAAGAGTGTAGCCGAATTCCCCGTGAAGGGCTCTGGACTAACTCCTCTAGATTCCCCTAGATAAGGGTTGAGGAACCGCGTTGGCTCTCTTGGTTAAATACAAGTGTTAGCAAACAAACCCAAGCAAGTATAACAATTAAGCACACAAGGTATATCAAACATATAAAGATGAACACAATTTAAGCATGCAAGATATAAACAAGAGATAGAGAGAGAGTGAGCAATCGCAAACATAAGGGATTTGTTTCGAGGTTCGAGCACACTTGCTCTACATCCCCGCCTTCGACACACGAAGGATTTCCACTATAATCGATCCCACCGGATCACTCGGTGCCGCAACACCTACAACTCTCGGACTCCCTAGTCCGTACACACCGCAAGCCCACAAGCTCGCCGAGGCCGCACCTCAAACAAAAGTTCACACACGAACTCGAAACAATCGCGAACGCACTCGTCCGCCTCCTCAAGAAACAAGAAAAGATCTCTTGGTGATCTAAACACTTTGATCACCAATAAAAACTCTCACAACAAAACCCTATAGGTAGATATAGCAATGGATAGTTCAAGTGTTTGTGTGAGAAAACTAGGATGGAAGTGGTGGAGGAAAACTCAAGAAAATCTCTTTTAACACTCTTGATAAAACTCCCCTTTTGATTGAAAGTATTAGCTCTCAATTTAGTGGAGAAAACTCTTTTAATGAAGTGGAAAAAATTGGCTCAAAGTCCACTAAAAATCTTGGTTAAAAACAATGTCCAAACCCCCAAATTTATAGGGTTAGAAAAACTAGCCGTTGGAGTCTGTCAGGCCTGTCGGTCGACCGTCCGGTCGACCGGCCAACGGTCATATTTCAGACCGTTGTGCCATCGATCGACCGGTCGGTCGACCGAGCCAGGATACAGAGAGCAAGTCTCTCTGTCCGGTCGACCGCCCGGTCGACCGGGGCTTTCCAAAGAGCAGAGCTCTCTGGACGGTCGACCGGCCCTCCTGCCAGAACTGGCGTGCACGTCTGTGCACGTCGGTCAACTGCTCGGTCGACCGCCTTTAGGCTTCGGTCGACCGGTCGGTTGACCGGCTGAAGCCAGGCAGCACAGTCAAGGGGATTTAAAACTTGGTCATTTTGAATGAAATAAAATCCCATAAAATACTGAAAAATCTACAAAAATAGTTTTACCAATATACTTTGATAAACAAACATGCTTGCACAAAATCAAGGCATGTTACAAATGATTTGGACTATTTTTGTAAAATGGAAAAATTGGCTCAAATGAAAAATAGTATTTTCCAAAACTTGATTTTTCCAAACTTCTCCAAATACAAAAACAAGATATTTAAACTCATTTGAAGCATAGAGTGTATGAATATGATCCACTACACAAACATGGTGAAATATCTATGTTTTTGACATTAAGCACTAAACATGGTTTTGGATAAAAGATATGTATATAAGAAATTCCAAAAACCAAGATGTATTTTTCCAAAGTAAAAATTCTTTTCTAAAACAAACTAAATCAAGAGTGTGTGTGTGTTTATGATATACTTGAGCAATTCACCAACTATTCTATCCTTACATTTTATCTAAAACAAAATCTTCTAAAAACAAACCTAGACATAAGTCTTCATCTTCTTGAAGTCTTCACTTGAAGCCTTCTTGACTTGGTCCAAACACCGTGCTAGCTCCAAAACTTGACTTCAATTCCTTTGTTGAAGCTACGCACCTACTAAGATCTTGATCATAAATCTGTCACTAATTAAACACAAGATCATTAGTACTATAACTACATGAGTTGATCATCATCAAAACTAGAGTGATGGGCCTTCGGGCCAACAAGATTTATGTGGATTATCAAGTAAGAAGTTAGACTAGTTGGTGGTTAGTAGTTAGTTGTCATAAGAGAAAAGATTAGCTAAACATGTAAAAGGAGTTAGAGAGAAGAAAATAGAGAGTGTAAAGAGAGAACCTTTCATAGATTGTCACCTTCTATTACAAGAACTCTTACTTTCTAACCATATACCACTCTCTCTCCTATCACAAGATCTACAAAAAATGAAAAATACAAAGGAAGAAGAAGAACTAACTGTTGACACTTAAAAAAGACAAGATTCTCATTGGTCCGAACGATGTCTAAACTTGTTGACATTTACAAAAGACAAGGGACAGACGAGCTGAAGACCAGTTTTCACCCATCTCCAAGGGACAAGGAAGCAGCTTGGACTCCACTGATCCAGCAAGCAGAACAGTGAACCCGGATTGTTTCTAAACAGACCTCAGCAGGTCTAAGATGCTAGCGTTTAGCATTACATTAGCCCAAGGAGATAGCCTCGATTGAGAGGCTAGCATCATCCAGAGCATCGCCAGGAAGCTAACTGATAGCTTCGCCGAAAAGCCTCTTTTCGGACCTCGCCAAGAGTTACCTCTAGCTCCGGTATGAGCTTCAAAGCGGGCAGCTCCGATATCAGCCTGCTATGGTCAACCTTTGACCAATCAAATCTCCTGATGAGATTGGATCCAATCTGATCAAATCCGATTAGGATTCAAATATGGCGGGTGATTGCCGCAATCTCTTGACTCTCTTGAAACGAGTAAGAGAATCAGAGAAAATCCTCCAACGAGATGGAAAGGATCAAAACAAATCGGAAAGATCGACCGACTTGCCATTTCCTAGCTCCGCAGAAGCTATCCTAGCCTCGCAGCAAGGCTACTTTCTAAATTCAAACAGATTCGGTTCAATCTGTTTCCATATCTTCAAAGGGGACGATTATACCCTTGCTTTCCCTATAAATAGCCCATCAAGGGTACAGGGACAGAGAGATAAGATCGGGAGAGACTTCAAAGAAGAAAAAGAGAGAGGACTCCACAAGCAGAGGCTTCTTTACAACGCACCGTGCGTTCTCGAATTCAGAGACTCTTTAGAGAAATACTTCTCTCTTTCAGGGTGGTGATACCCTAACAACCTCTTTTCCTCAAGGAATCTCCAGAACCAGGCGAGAAGGAATTTCTCACAGAAGGCGGTTTTGAGAAGTAGCAAGAGGGTTCTACCAACCTTCTATTCTCTGATTCCCGGAACCAGGCGAGAAGGGAATCTCATCGCTCGCATCGTCAAAGGGACAAAGTGGTCGCGCGCTGACCAGACTCCTATCGGCACACTTCTCCAGAATCTCTGAGGAGATCTACTTGTAATCTTTTTTTAAGAATACTTATAATTTAGCTCCTCAAACTCTTTTTTGTAAGTTTTCCCCTTTGCAAACATAATGGAAAACAAGATGGCGACTCCGCTGGGGACTGTATTCTCCTCTGCTGAGAATCAAGTGTCGCAATGCGACGAACAGACTCTCGGTCTATCTCTGAATTCAGAAAAGCCGGTGCAGCCAGATCTTCTCTGGCTAAATCTTCAAGCAAAGTCTCTGCGAAGACGGAAAAGGTTCTCTACAAACCTGCCGCAGTTCTCTGGCGCAACAAGGAAACATGCCCGCAGCCTAGATCCTGCACTTTTGAGAACCTGGTTATCCAGATCGATCAAGGAAGATTTGAAGAAGTCCTCTCTGGGGTGGCCTGACGCTTCGAGCACGGAAGCACAGGAAGGTCTTCATGACCAAGGTTTCAGATCAGAAACCAGAGGCGGAATTTTGCCAGCACCCCACAGCCCCGCTTGTGGCTATTCAGGTTCCCTGCGAACCTAGAAGACCCCTGTCAAGGCTGATATGGAAGCCTAAACAGGAGTCTTCAACCAAAGCTCCCGGTATAGTCATGCCGAGACTGCGCCTCTCCCGCGAAGAAAAGGGTAAGATGCCCATCTGCCCTGACGACGCTGCCAGCCATGGCGTCACGACGGCAATCATACCGTCACCTGAATCAAGGGCAGCAAAGCCTTTTGTCAGCCTCGCTTCCACAAGCGAAGCTATTGTGCCACAACGAATTCACTGGGTTCGCGGCCGTAAGGCTAAGACCGCAGTGTTGTCTGAGGTTGATCCCCTTCGCAGCAGAATAGCGGGCAAAGCACCACAGCGTGCTCCGCTCCCCAATTCATCAGGCACTAAGCTCGCACCCGTCGGTGAAGCTAGCGCAAAAGTACTATTCAGTACTAATCCCTTCTGCAGGGATAAGAAGAACGGAGCATCATCCCTTGTACGCTCCAGAAAGGCCTCTCCATGGGTTTGTTCAGGCTTTGTTGAGCCTAACCTGCGACAATTCTTGACAAACAAGCGGGAATTGGAGTCTCTCCAAACCACTTCCCCTTGTTGTCAAAGAGGATGCCGACTTGTGACAATCCATTCAGCCCGCTGTCGGCAATATCCAATCAAGGCTGCATCTCCGCACCGTCAATCGGTGTTTGACCGGTTGTCCACACATGCCACAGAGAAGCATCATGAAAGGAGCACTTCGCGAGGCCCAGCCTTCGCGTCCGTCAACATGACCGGAAGAGGACGAGAGCGACACAGGGAAGGTCATACATCTGATGATACCCCTTTCGGCTCCCCAGATCCAGATTATAGCCCGGGCTTGGGTGAAGTCTTGGTGCAAGAAGAAGGTGTTTTCCGAAACACCAGATCCAGGGTGGCGATACCCTATAATTATGAGCAGCCTTCCTCCTCGACGGTCCCAACCGTGCCACAGCCCAGGCGGTCACCCCAATCATCCGATGGAGAAGATGAAGACAGCGGGTATGCCTCTTCAGCAACAGTCAGTTCTGTGCGAACGGACAAAGCATCGGTCAATATGATCGATAACGCCAATGATGACCTTCGTCGGCGTTTGGAAGCTCAAGAGCAAACCTCCAGGACCCAGCAGGAAGCCCTGGACAGTATTCAATAGATGCTTGCCCAACTCCTCAGCAATCGGGGCGGCGATGATACCGGAAGCCACCACGATGAGGAGGGACACTTTAGCAATGATCCGAAATCCAAGGGAGGTTCTTCCCTAGATGCTGAAGTCCTTAAAGGCCTTCAAGCTCAAATTTCATCCCTGGCTCAGAAGGATGAATTGAAGAAAGTGGGGGTAGTCCGTCCTTACCCACTGGAATGGGATTCAGTGCCATATCCGCCAAAGTTCAAACCACCAACGTTGCATACGTATGATGGTAAGAGCTCGCCCAATCAGCACATCTACTATTTCCGGTCCTAGACCGGTAATGTTCTAAACAACGACGCCATCATGGCTAGGTTGTTCATCGGCACCTTGAAAGGGTGGCATTCGACTGGTTCCGAAGCCTTCCTCAGGGCTCTATCAATTCCTGGGTCGACCTGGAAACTCGGTTCCTCTCTCGCTTCTATGAGGATGACACCGAAGTGACCATGGACAAGCTCCTTTCCACTGTGCAGAGGAAAGGCGAATCTGTCCGTGAATACATTGAGCGGTTCAGAAATCTATCTCTGATGTGCCCAGCAGGGATGCCTATACCCATGCTTTTACAAACATGCAGACACAACTTCTTGGATCAAGTAGAAGTCCGCATGGGGGCTGTCAAAGCCCATACTTGGAAGGAACTGGTCGAACAAGCTGAGATAGCCGAGAAATCGGCTAAAAAGTTCGAGCCATCCGCCCCTAGAAGCAAATGGGGCACGAACAACAAAGGGCGCAGCGATCTCCCGCAGTCTTCCCAAGCTAAAGGGAAGGAAATTATGTCCGTCGAGCTGACCGGGGACATGCAGTCAAAGGCCAAGAAGAGCGGCTTCAACAATCAGGAGCCCAAGTTCCCTCCTAAACAGTACTCCTTCAGAGACGACCAGGTGGTCACGATATTCCATCTGCTCCACAAAGGGAATAAGATGAAGCTGCCAGATGCTCGACGCCCTGATGAGATAGGGCGCACAAATGATCCCAAGTACTGCCTCTACCACAGGATGATCCACCATCCTACTGACAAGTGCTATGTTCTCAAGGATAGAATTCAAGCCTTGGTCGACGCCGGAGTCCTCACACTGAAGACGGAACAGAAGAAAGTCACTGCCAATATGGTAACTCTTGAGTTCGGCACTGCCCAGAAGGTCGCAGTTCCTGACGGGACCTATTCAGCCCCGGCGCCGCGGTTGGAAGTCAAGCATCATCCAGCCATGACTCAATACAACAAGGGTCTCGTCCCTTTGACATTGGAGACGGGAGAAGCTATGTGGATACACCTTGACCTCGTCCAAGACGTACAGCGGACGTCGAAGGACTCCAGCAAAAAGGGCAAGTCCTGCAATGTCATCTCTGTCCTGCCAGATGATGGTAATCTTACTTCGGCTTCCCTCAGCGATTCAGAGGGAGAGAAGCAAGCCTGTACAGTGCAGGCAGATGCGCCCCAACAGACGGGCACCCGGTCTGGAAAGTCATATCAAAGGCAGTATGACAAGCCTACTGACGAGATACAGCAACAAACGACGTCAGTACCAATGCCGGCATCCACTCCAATTCCAGCCAAGGGAAAGGAAAAGCCTAAGGAGGTGCGGTTCGACCATGTGTTGAAGAAACCGCCAAGCCAAGGGCTGGACACGCCCTTTCGCTTTGATATATTGGCCCACTTAGCCAATATCCCGGCTCGTATCACAATACACGAGCTTCTTCGTCTCTCTAAAGAGACAAGAGAGGCACTCAGAGATGCGCTGGCCAACTCGGAGTCCTTTCTGACATGCATGCCCGAGGTTCCTGGCGTTGAGATGCGGCCTTCCTGCTCAGAGTGTCATCACGCGCAATCCAAGGTGCCTGCTATTACCTTTACGGCGGAAGATATGCTTCTCAAAGACAACAAGCATGATCGACCTCTGTACTATACCGGATATATCGGTTCAACATGCATTGAAAGAGTACAAGTCGATCCGGGGTCTGCACTCAGCATCATCCCCAAAAGGCTCCTCTATTTCCTCGGCATACCATTGTACAGGTTGTCCGCAACCACCACTACAATATACGGTTTCAATGCCGGGAGCAGTCATCCACTAGGGAAGATTCGGCTCCGTTGCAGAATCGAAAGCCTGAAGTCAGAGGTGACATGTTATGTCATCGATGCGGACACATCATACAACCTGCTACTGGGACGACCATGGATCCATGCCAACTGGATCGTTCCTTCCACTCTCCATCAGTGCTTCAAGTATGTTGAGGATGATGCGACAGTACGAACTGTCTTCGCTGAGAAGCAACCCTTCAAGGGGGTGGAAAACTACTTCACTGATGCTCTCCTATATCAAGAGGCTAGTGGAACGCCGGGAGAACCATTGCCAGACGATGATGAAAGTGGCAATGAGGCGGATTCGGAATCCGAAACGGGCATGCCAGCCATTCTGATTGGCGAGCCAATTGTAGCATGCTTTAATGATCCCCGATGTAAGATCCCTCCTGAAGAGGAAGGCGAATGGATAATTAATGATAATATTTCTTTTGATTATCCTGCGAGCATCGAGTCGATTAAATCCATAATGGATGGCTCTCTTCATATGTCCGTACATAAGCCGAGTGTGGCTAGCACGTCTGTGGAAGCCGTAGAAGGGGCCACGCTGGCAGTCCCTCCGTCCAAGCAAGGCCAGGCGACGATAATCTTCGGCAGAGCCCGGCCAGGAAGATTCTCAACTACAGACTCAAGCTCAGAGTCGGATGCTCCACAGTTCTTTCATTACACGCCATCAGCGCGCCATATTATGAAGAAGATGGGTTACAACCTGAAGCAGGGAGCGGGCCTAAACTTCGGAAAAGGAAGACGCAGCTTGATGCGTAACTCCGTCCCAAGAGGGAAACCTGCAAATTACTATGATAGTACACGCAGGGGGTTAGGGTATATCACACCCACGTCATCAACAACAGTTCAGGTCAAAGGCGATGGATCGATCCCATCACAGTCGGCCTCATCCTCCGAATGGGATTCTGATGTCAGCATAGGAGGGATATTCGAAAGCCTCATGACTTCAAGCAGTCAGTTGGAACCCGCAGAGGTTGCCGATGAGGAATCATGGGCCCAACAATTGAGCCTTCAATGGGAAAAGCAGTTTGAGCTGTGCGAGCCACCTACCGAAGACAAGGTGATCCAGGTCAACTTGGGCAGTCAAGATCATCCCAAACCGATTTTCATAAGTGAAAGCCTATCACTCATCGAAAAGGAAGAATTGATAATGCTCGTAAAAGAGTATATAGATGTCTTCGCCTGGAGCTATGAAGACATGCCTGGACTTGATCCACAGGTCGCTATGCACCGTCTAAACATCAAGCCCGACGTTAAGCCAGTCAAGCAGCAACAACGTCGGTTCCGCCCAAACATCATGGAGGCTATTGAAGCCGAAGTTCATAAGCTCATTGCTTGTGGCTTCATCCGGGAGGAACAACATCCAGATTGGGTGGCTAACATAGTCCCCGTCCTCAAGAAGAATGGGAAAATACGGATCTGCATCGACTACCGTGATCTCAATACGGCCTGTCCCAAAGATGAATTCCCACTGCCGATCACTGATGTCATGATCGACAACACATGCGGGTTCGAAAGGATGTCTTTCTTGGACGGCTTCTCAGGGTACAACCAGATCAAGATGTATCCTGATGACGAGAAGCATACTTCTTTCCGAACGCCATTGGGGTATACTGCTACACTGTAATGCCCTTCGGACTGAAGAACGCCGGAGCAACCTACCAGCGGGCGATGAGCATGATCTTCCGCGACCATCTCCGAAAGACGGTGGAATGCTATGTTGACGACATTGCCGTCAAAAGCCGCAGCAAAGATGAGCATCTTCACGATCTGAGAACGATGTTCGACATAATGCGGGCTCATCAGCTGAAAATGAACCCGACAAAATCCTTTTTAGGAGTATCCAGCGGCAAATTCCTTGGGTTCATTGTCACATCGAAAGGGATTCATCTGGACCCAGACAAAGTCAAAGCCATCCAGGACATGCATCCCCCGAGGAACCTCAAAGAGCTCAGAGGCCTACAAGGCAGGTTAGCCTACATCAGAAGATTCATAGCAAATCTTTCGGGCCGTTGCCAGCCCTTTACCCGTCTCATGAAAAAGGGTACTGCCTTCATATGGGACCAAGCCTGTCAAGAAGCTTATGAAGACATTAAGAGGTATCTCACAAAACCTCCGGTCTTAGTGGCCCCTACATCAGGGAAACCATTCTTGCTTTATGTAAAAGCTCTGGACTATTCCCTCGGTGCCCTCCTCGCTCAGAAGGACGACAATGGCCATGAGCAGGCCATTTATTATCTGAGCAGGACTCTCATAGGAGCGGAATCTCGCTACAATCCTGTTGAGAAAGAGTGTTTAGCTCTCGTCTTCGCTGTCCAGAAGACACGACATTATTTGGTCGGCCAAACCATACATGTCATCTCCAGGGTGAACCCTTTACGTCTTCTCATGACGAAGCCAGGGTCGCTGAATTTAAGGTTGGCTAAATGGGCACTTCTGTTGTCTCAATACGACATGACCTTTACTCCTCAGAAGGCAGTTAAAGGCCAGGCCCTTGCAGAGTTCTTAGCTGCTCATCCAGTTCCAGAACATTCAAAACTTCACGAAGACATCCCTGATGAGGTCTTCGAATCTAATGCAACCTCAGTAGAGGAAGTGTGGCAGATGTTCTTCGACGGAGCATCACGGATGGGCCCCAAAGGCAAGATTATTGCCGGAGTGGGGGTTGTGTTCATCTCCCCACAGGATCATGTCCTTCCCAGAGCATTCTCCTTGACAGAATCATGCTCTAATAATGTAGCGGAATACAATGCTCTGCTCATCGGTCTCCAGCTCGCCCAGGGAATGGGGATACGCTACCTCGAAGCTTACGGCGATTCAAAGCTGGTCATCAGTCAAGTCAAAGGCGAATATGAAGTCCGCCATGAGGACTTGGTGCCTTACTATCATACAGCCATCGAACTGGCTAGCCTATTTGAAGGCTTCTACATCGGGCATGTGTCTCGATCTCAGAACACCAAGGCGGATGCTCTCGCTGCACTAGCAACAATGCTAGCCTTGCCAGCCGACACCGAGTATCACCTCACAGTCGCAACCCGACATCTTGTTGAAATCACCTAGAGGGGGGGTGAATAGGTGATGGCTATATGATAATGGCAATTATGCGGAATTTAAAATTTAACTCTAACAATTATCATAATACAAATACTTGCAAGAATTAAACAAGGTAAAGGTGCAAGTAATTAAAGAGATAGAGTTAGAAGAATTTGAGCAAACGCAAACACGCCGATATGTTTCCGAGGTTCGAGCCACGCTCTACGTCCCCGCCTTCACACTTGAAGGATTTCCACTATTGAGGATCCCACCGGATCAACAATACAAGGACAACACTTGTCCGTCTCCCGTGATGACACTTCACCACCTTGAGCACACTAGCTCGCCTTGAGGCCGATGCCTCTACAACTTCACTCAATTACAATGGAAGTGATCACACTTGACCACTTTACAAAAGAGCTCACTAAGCACAATCCTAGAACCAAATAGGAGAGTTAGAGTATGGGATTGTGTAGTGCAAAGCTAGAGAGAAGTAGAGGAATAGGCTCCAAGTAAGGTGTATGAAATTTTGGCTTTGGAGAGAAAAATCTTTTCTAAAATGAACTTTGAAATCTTTTCACAACTCTTGTAAAATTTCACTTGATAGCTCTAAAATCATTTGTCATTTCATATGAAGTGACCACCTATTTATAGGGGTCAAAAACTGCTCAAGAGATTCGTTGGAGACAAATCCCTAAAGTCAAAGAGTCAGAAAATATAGCTGTTGAGTCTGTCAGAACTTTTGACAGACTACCGGTCGACCGGGTCGGTCGACCGCCAACGGTCGAAAATCCGACCGTTGGGGCTCACCGGTCGACCGGGTCGGTCGACTGGCAATTTCCAGAGAGCAGCAGGTTGGGGCCGGTCGAGTATCGGTCGACTCCCGGTCGACTGATACGCACATGCACATTTGTGCATGTCGGTCGAGTGCCGGTCGACTGCCGGTCGACCGGGCACTGTGAGTTCTGTAAAAACAGAACTGACAGACCTGGACAAATTTTGGATTTTGTTTTGGGTCTTGGATAAAATGTTTTGGTCTTGAAAAATCATAGAGTATGAGCATGTGTCATACTACTATCAAGGTAAAATACTTGGTAAAAATTCTTTGGATAAAAACTTGATTTTCAATGAAATGTTTTTCCAAAAACTAGTCTCTCTAAAAATCATATTTCCAAAATAGATATGTTCAACTAAAACTGAGTTTGGAAATAGAAATAGAAAGTATTTTGAAGCCAAAAATCACTCTAGAAAATGTGTGTGTGTGATATCCCATATCTCTACTTCTACTATTTAGTTTTGACAAAATATTCTAAAATAAAAATAAACAAAGTACACATCTTGGATTCTTTAGCAAGTCTTGATCTTCTTCTTGAACTTATCTTCAACGCAAATTCCGAAGCTTCCTATGTGCTTTAGCTTGGGAATGCAAATGTTGGGCGAACTCCAAATTTGTGAGTCTTTTAGAGGAGTCGTCAAAATCTGTTTCTTTGAACCTGAAATACTTTTAAAACAAGATTATTAAATACATAACTAAATATGTTTTGCTATCATCAAAATAACCGGGATAATGGCCTTTGGGCCAACAATCTCCCCCTTTTTGATGATGGCAAAACATATGTAGTTATCACAAGATATTTTGGGTAGAGTCTTCAAATGAAGCTCCCCCTCAACATATGCATATATAAAATCATACTCAGGCATATTATCACAATTGATAAATCATAAACATCATATATCCATGCCCATAGAAAATATCAACTACACATGTCATATCATAGATAAAAGGAAATGAGTCTCAACATGACATAAATACATAACACAAACAATACATGTCCACACAACACAAGAATAAAAGGTGTCCAACAAAATAAGTCAAGTACATAACAAAATACACATAACAAAATATCTCTCTCTCCAAATAACTCTCCCCCTTTTTGACATCATCAATAAAGGGGAGGTCACTCATCAGCATCACTCAGTCGCCTCGTCATCCTCCTCCTCGTCATCATCAGAGCCCTCGGCCATCGTCTGGTCATCACCATCATCTGAGGAAGAAGAGGAATCTACCTCCTCTGTATCCAAGGCATCAACTCTGGGGCGCGGTGGTGGAATAGAGACGCGAGCTCTGGGAGGGAAAGGAGGACCAGCGGCAGGGAGTCGACGAGCACCCGGAGTCCCATCAGGAACGACTATGTCCAATTTTGTGAACAGAGACTGAAACTGAACATCCAGAAATCTCATGGATTCAGCCATATAGGACAAGTCGTTTCGGACCTCCGCCCGAAAAACAGCATCCATAGCAGCACGATCAGCCAAATCTGCACGAATTGCAGAGACTTGCTCTCCGACCCAGGCCTGATGAGCCTCGATCATTGAGCGGACCTCAGAAGCAGAAGCACCCTGAAACTCAGGAGCAGGAAAAATAGGAGGTGGAGCTGGAGCTGGATCAGCTGCAGGAACAGGTGGTGGTTGCACAGCTGCGTGTCGACGCAACTGAGCTTCCATCATCTTCAAGGCAGCAGTATTGATATCAGATGAGGGTTTTGAAGGGGCTTGACCAGAAAGATCGAAGTCTAAAGCCCTAAGCAGATGGGTAATGAGCATGCCGTAAGGCAGACTCCTACCAACAGTGCGAATCTGATCACCACTCATGTGAGAAGCGATCACTCGAGGGAAATTTATCCTAATGCCTTTAAGGAGGCAATAGATAATTAGGGGAACAGGACCTCGAGCATGACTGAATTCACCGGATTTAGGCACGATATTATGAAAGATAATCTTAGCAAGGACCTGAGATTGGAGGGAATACTGACTCACAATCTCATTCCTCACTAGATCGGGATTGTCATCCTGGTGAATGAGAGTGGATGCGGTGAGCGAAGACTCACCCTCCGGATATTCAGGAAAATCATGTAGGTCATAAGAGTAAACATCTATTCCATCAGTGGAAAGATGAAGAATCCTAGCAAATTGACCTAGGGAAATGTTTATGTCCCTACCCATCACACGGGAGATGATCCGGTTCCCACTAAATTCAAAATTGGCATAGAAATAGGGAACCAAGGAAGTGTAAACCTTCTCCCTGATGGAGAGAAAATCCACAAGATTGTTGGTACGGAGTATGTGGGGGATATCAAGGTGTTCAAAGTCATGGATAGCCACATACCTACCCGAAATAGTGTTCCTAGGGGCTAGATGTGTGTAACGGTCAGAGGCAAGATCGTTACGCAACAAGGGATCAGTCCTAGGGGCTTGAGATGAGGATTGGGCAATGCCCTTTCCCTTCTCAGAACGATGTCTTTTAGGAGCCATGACAAAAATCAAATTTTTTGGGTTTTGCAGGTAAAGGCACGATCTAGATGATCAATCAACCTAATATGAAGACAAAAGAAGTGATATATCTAAGCTAGAAAGGAAGAACAAGTGAAAAATCCGAAATTTTTACCTTGAGAAAATTCTGAAACCCTAGCTTGAAAATCCAGAAATTCTGAAAATCTGATGGACGGATCGGCTTGAGATTGAAGATCTGAATTAGGAATGAGGAGTTTAAGATGGGTTTTGAAGGAATTTAAGATCGGGTGAATGGATTAGAACTTGGGAATTTTTGGGAAGAAGAAGGTCCTGCGGCTCGCTGAGAGAGAAATGTGAGAGAGAGCGAAACAGTGAAGAAAAAGTCCAAATATACGCCAGAATACGACTATCGGTCGACTGGGATTAAGGGACCGGTCGACCGAAAAGATACAGAGAGTCACGCATCTTGATCGGTCGACTGGTCCTATAACAACAGTCGACCGGTAGCACAAAAAAAAATACAAAATTTTTCTTCTCAGACAGAGCCGGTCGACTGGGGTTAGGGGCCGGTCGACCGGTAAGTCTGAAAATTCTGCTACCAGATTCTGACCAAAAAATTTTAAATAAAAATTATAACAAATAAAAATATGTTATATTATAATATTCAGGGATACAACAATTATTTTTAAATCTTCATTTAGTGATCATATCAACAAAACTTCACACAAAATGTTTTAATTTTATTTTACAAATTTAAACAAAGATTTAAAGATGTTGAAGCCGAATACCCAGTGACGGGTTCTGAACTTCATCCTCTTGATTCCTCTTGAATGAGTTGAGGTGCGCAATTGCCATCTTTAAGGTATTTGTTTAAATATGAAAATTTTCAAAAAGTTTTATTTTATTTATGAAAATAGGTCTATATGTATACAAGTATATAATCACAAAATCTAAACTATACATGTAGATACACTATCTAACAAAATGGACATGTGGACAAGTATGACATAAGGCATAACAATACAAGATATGAAAATTAATACGAGGCATGTCCACAACATGATAGAAAAGTAGTTCTATATAGGCATGTATCAATGGAATACAAAAGCAAACTATCAATTCTATACACATGTATACATTACCAAAAATCAACAACTATTTTAAAATGGAGATGTTACCAATTTAAGGGCAATCTCCAAAAATAGGTGCCTCCACGATAGCGATGCAAGCTAGATTTGAACTTGTGAGCTTAGTTGCATCTACCACCCGGGCACCGTCTCCCCCTAAGTCTTGGAGGAAGTAGATCCACCTGTGTCACCTACATTTGGAGGATCTTTTGGTACCCAAATCTTTGAGGGTCCTTTAGGGTTAGTACCGGGGCGAACCCAAACATATTTATTCTTAACATTATTTCTAGCATAACAAAATTTTTCTAAATGGCCTTTGCGGCCACAATGAGTGCAAACATAAATCCTGCCACTACTATATATGTATGCATGCTTATGTGTGTGCGCATGTTTTCGTGCATGTGTATGTGTATGAGATGCATGTTTCCCTTGGGGTACTCCCTTAGGAAATTTAGATGCTATCTTTTTCATATCAAAAGCATAACTTTTTAAATTTGAGTCCAAAGCTTCAACACGTTTTTGGATCTCAACAAAATCATTTTTATCAATTGAAACTATGGGGGTTTTACCCTTATTTGCAAGTTTATATTTATCAAAATCATTTTTCAATTTCCAAAAGAGCTAGATAAAACATCCTTTTCTTTAACAACTATTTCAACTTTATATTTTAAAGCTTCATTTTCTCTTTTTAATTTCTTATTTTGAGATTGGGAAATCTCATACCTATTTTGCAATTCTTCAAAAATTGTGCAAGTTCATCCATAGTTAACTCATCCTCATCTAAAGAGTTTTCTAGAGTTACCTTTGGTGCATCCTCCCCATGTGCCATGAAACACATGTGCGCGGCGTCGACTTCCTCTTCGGATTCCGACTCCGTGTCATCCCAAGTAGCCACCATTGCTTTCTTCTTTCTTTGCCCGTTCTTGGATGTGGTCGCTTGTAGAGTGGGGCAATCGGCAATGAGGTGACCGATCTTCTTGCAATGGAAGCAAGGACCGGGCTCCTCTCTTTTTCTTTCAAATCTCCCTTGAGGTTTCCCTCGCCGGAAATTGCTTTGTCTTCCCTTTTTGTAAAACATCTTGCCCACCTTCCGGATGAGCATGGCGAAGTCTTCATCGCACTCGTCCGATGAATCATCCTCGTCTTGAATTGTTGGAGCGGCTTTGAAGGCTATTGATTTCTTCTTGGGTGCCTCCCTTTCTTCTCGTACCTTCATCTCCATCTCATGTGTTTTGAGATTTCCGATGAAGCCGGAGAAGTCCATCTCCTCCTTGTCATTTAGCTCCTTGAGGGTTGTCGCCTTGACTTCCCAAGCTTTGGGAAGAGCTCGGATCACCTTCCTTATCTTTTGATCGTTGTCAATCTTGTCGCCTAAGGAAGAAAGAGCATTAGTTATTTTTATAAAGCGAGTGAGCATGTCATCAATGCTCTCATTATCAATCATGTAAAAATTCTCATATTGAGAACGTAACAAGTCAACTTTTGCTCTCTTGACTTGTGACGTTCCCTCATGAGTCACAATAAGCATGTTCCAAACTTCATATGCCGATTTACAATTAATGATGCGTGCAAGGTCATCTTCATTAAGTGCTTGTGTTAATGCATATTGTGCCCTAGCATTTGCTTCATATTCTTTGGAAGTATCCTCGGACCATGTGCTCTCATCACTAGTTGGTTCAATGAAGTCTTTGGTAATGGCCCTAGCTACCCTAACACCTAAGGATTTCAAAAACAAGTTCATCTTGACTTTCCAAATAGGAAAGTTCAAGCCATCAAATTTGGGAGGGGATTTTATGCTAGAAAAGTCCATGGATGCCATGAGTGCACAGGCAAGTAAAATGCAACAAACAACAACAAGCAAATATATAGCCAAATGAAGGATCTCCCTAAGGTGGTTAAACCAAATCTAGGGTTAGGCTCTGATACCAATTGAAATCACCTAGAGGGGGGGTGAATAGGTGATGGCTATATGATAATGGCAATTATGCGGAATTTAAAATTTAACTCTAACAATTATCACAATACAAATACTTGCAAGAATTAAACAAGGTAAAGGTGCAAGTAATTAAAGAGATAGAGTTAGAAGAATTTGAGCAAACGCAAACACGCCGATATGTTTCCGAGGTTCGAGCCACGCTCTACGTCCCCGCCTTCACACTTGAAGGATTTCCACTATTGAGGATCCCACCGGATCAACAATACAAGGACAACACTTGTCCGTCTCCCGTGATGACACTTCACCACCTTGAGCACACTAGCTCGCCTTGAGGCCGATGCCTCTACAACTTCACTCAATTACAATGGAAGTGATCACACTTGACCACTTTACAAAAGAGCTCACTAAGCACAATCCTAGAACCAAATAGGAGAGTTAGAGTATGGGATTGTGTAGTGCAAAGCTAGAGAGAAGTAGAGGAATAGGCTCCAAGTAAGGTGTATGAAATTTTGGCTTTGGAGAGAAAAATCTTTTCTAAAATGAACTTTGAAATCTTTTCACAACTCTTGTAAAATTTCACTTGATAGCTCTAAAATCATTTGTCATTTCATATGAAGTGACCACCTATTTATAGGGGTCAAAAACTGCTCAAGAGATTCGTTGGAGACAAATCCCTAAAGTCAAAGAGTCAGAAAATATAGCTGTTGAGTCTGTCAGAACTTTTGACAGACTACCGGTCGACCGGGTCGGTCGACCGCCAACGGTCGAAAATCCGACCGTTGGGGCTCACCGGTCGACCGGGTCGGTCGACTGGCAATTTCCAGAGAGCAGCAGGTTGGGGCCGGTCGAGTATCGGTCGACTCCCGGTCGACTGATACGCACATGCACATTTGTGCATGTCGGTCGAGTGCCGGTCGACTGCCGGTCGACCGGGCACTGTGAGTTCTGTAAAAACAGAACTGACAGACCTGGACAAATTTTGGATTTTGGTTTTGGGTCTTGGATAAAATGTTTTGGTCTTGAAAAATCATAGAGTATGAGCATGTGTCATACTACTATCAAGGTAAAATACTTGGTAAAAATTCTTTGGATAAAAACTTGATTTTCAATGAAATGTTTTTCCAAAAACTAGTCTCTCTAAAAATCATATTTCCAAAATAGATATGTTCAACTAAAACTGAGTTTGGAAATAGAAATAGAAAGTATTTTGAAGCCAAAAATCACTCTAGAAAATGTGTGTGTGTGATATTCCATATCTCTACTTCTACTATTTAGTTTTGACAAAATATTCTAAAATGAAAATAAACAAAGTACACATCTTGGATTCTTTAGCAAGTCTTGATCTTCTTCTTGAACTTATCTTCAACGCAAATTCCGAAGCTTCCTATGTGCTTTAGCTTGGGAATGCAAATGTTGGGCGAACTCCAAATTTGTGAGTCTTTTAGAGGAGTCGTCAAAATCTGTTTCTTTGAACCTGAAATACTTTTAAAACAAGATTATTAAATACATAACTAAATATGTTTTGCTATCATCAAAATAACCGGGATAATGGCCTTTGGGCCAACACTTGTATGCTCCAAGCATATTCTAAGGATCCAAGAGGTCCATAATATCTCCGTGGATCTTGAGCCGAGGGATTGGCGCTTCCCTCTCATTGACTACGCTCTGCACGGTCTGCTCCCAGACGACCCCAAAGAAGCAGCGTCCATCAGACGAAGGTCGCTCCGTTTCTACTATGATCCTACTATGAAGACACTCTACTGTCGTTCATATGACGGTGTCCTCCTCCGTTGCCTTTCCCATTCAGAGGCACAGGAAGTGCTTAAAGAAGCACATGATGGTATTTGCGGAGCTCACCAGCCAGGTCCAAAGCTTAAAGACAGGCTGCACAGACTTGGGTACTACTGGCCGACCATGATGGCCGATGCCACCCAATATGCACGAAGGTGTAAGGCATGCCAGGTCCATGCAGACTTCATACACCAACCTTCGGAGTTGCTCCACCCTACTGTTGCTTCATGGCCATTTGAAGCATGGGGAATCGATGTCGTAGGGCCAATCAGTCCCTCTTCGGCAAGAGGTCACCGGTTTATCCTGGCAATAACCGATTACTTCTCAAAATGGGCAGAGGCCACACCGTTGGCCGAAGTTAAAACCTCCAATCTGGTTAGCTTCATCAAACACCATGTCATCCATCGATTTGGTGTCCCCAGGCGGATCATCCACGACAATGGTCCTCAATTCATAAGCCAAGGATTCTATCGGTTCTGCGACAAATACCGAATTCAGAATATGGCTTCAATAGCTTACAATCCTGCCGCCAATGGTTTAGCAGAGGCATTTAACAAGACAATCATCAAGCTGCTCAAGAAGTTTGTCTCCTCGAACAAGCGAGATTGGGACGAAAAGCTCGGTGAATGCCTTTGGGCTTACCGGACTACGGTTCGGACACCGATAGGCAATACGCCTTTCTCCCTAGTATATGGGTGCGAAGCGGTCATCCCATTGGAAATCCAGGTGCCATCATTGCGGGTAGCCTTGACTACTAAGATGACATCAGAAGACAATGATCGCCTGCGTCTTCAAGAGCTCGAAGCCCTGGACGAGAAGCGGCTGCAAGCTCAGCAACACATCGAGCTATATCAGGCTCGGATGTCAAAAGCCTTCAATAAGAAGGTCAAGCAGAGAGTCTTCCAGAAAGGAGACCTGGTCTTAGCCGTCAGACGACCGATGATCATGACACAAGACCAAAGGCAAATTTCAGCCTAAATGGGAAGGACCGTTTGTGATAGAGACAGTCTATTCAAACGGAGCATACCGCCTTACAACTGCAGATGGCGACCTACTCATGATGCCGATCAATGGCAAATTCTTAAAGAAGTATTATCCTTAATCGAGGATCCTTCTCTCGATCATGTTAACATTACACCTCTGATCGAGATCCGCGCGTCCGAAATGCGCACAAAGAGAGCCTCTCTCTTTCTCCAAGCATACCAAACCTGTTGGTGGCTGGGGGTTTGCTTAAAATCCCAAGGGATCTGCTCCCACTTGATTCCCTCTCCAGAATCACTTACCAATTCTCATCCATAGAATGGTAAGACCACATATCCCGCTGTTACGTTAACATTAAACCTATGACAGCAGTCCCCTCATTTCTCCTCATGAGAGTGAGACCTCCAAAGTCACTTACCAATTCTCATCCATAGAATGGTAGGACCACACATATTCCGCTGTTACGTTAACATTAAACCTATGACAGTGACTTCCTCGTTTCTCCCCGAGAAGACGAGACCTTTTTCAAATCCAATCCGAATTGTGAAGCTTGGTGGCTTCTCAACCAGTTATGTCATTGCGACCTCTGAACTGACGGATAGCCAAGTTTCATCTACTATTGAGCTTAGTGGCGTCTCAATTGGTTACGTCATCGCGACCTCTGAACCAGCAGACAGCTAAGTCTCGATCTCGAGTCCTGTTGACATTTACAAAAGACAGGTCTCGATACTCGTTGACATTTACAAAAGACGAGTATCACCAACCTTGAGCTTGGTGGCGTCTCATCCGGTTATGTCATTGCGACCTCTGAACCAGCAGACAGCTAAGTCTCAATCCCGAGCCCTGTTGACATTTACAAAAGACAGGTCTCGATACTCGTTGACATTTACAAAAGACGAGTATCACTCATTGTTAAGCTTGGTGGCTTCTCAACCAGTTATGTCATTGCGACCTCTGAACTGGCGGATAGCCAAGTTTCATCTACTATTGAGCTTAGTGGCGTCTCAATTGGTTACGTCATCGCGACCTCTGAACCAGCAGACAGCTAAGTCTCGATCTCGAGTCCTGTTGACATTTACAAAAGACAGGTCTCGATACTTGTCGACATTTACAAAAGACGAGTATCACCTATTTTGATCTTGGTGGCTTCTCAACCAGTTATGTCATTGCGACCTCTGAACTGGCAGATAGCCAAGTTTCATCTACCATTGAGCTTAGCGGCGTCTCAATTGGTTATGTCATTGCGACCTCTGAACCAGCAGACAGCTAAGTCTCAATCTCGATGCTTGCTGACATTTACAAAAGGCAAGTATCTCCCCTTTTAGCCCCACAATGGACTAACCTCGAGACTGGCAACATCTCAATTGGTTATGTCATTGCGACCTCTGAACCAACAGACAGTCATGTCTCACTATCCAAACAGCAGAAGACAAAAGAAAGAATTTTTTATTAAATTCTAAAAAGATGGGATACATGGAGGAGCATATACAATGGCCTACAGGCGTATATGGTAAGATCGAATCCGATCCCCGAGCGAAGCTAGCCTCGTTCTCCTATCATCAGCAGCCTGGGTCAGCGCCTGTGATCTCAGCTCATCCTCATCAAAGTCCACCGCCTGAGCCAGACGAGCCTCGACCTCCGCCAAAGTCGCCCTCTGTGACGACTCCCGCCGTGCTAATTCCTCGCTTTGAGCCCTAAGCTGCTCAAGCCGCGCAGTCTCTTCAAGACGCACCGGTGTAGCCTTGGATAAGAGGAGATTTGCTTTCCTGATCATCTCCTCGGCCATCCTAATCTTATCTTCGGCATCAAGAAGAGCACTGGTGGAAGCGTCAATTGCACTCCCAACCTCTACTTGCTCTGTCTCCAAGGACTTCAAGTCAGAGGAGATAGCCTCAGCGGCCTCTTGAGCAGTAAGCCGAGCTTCGCGCCTTTGCGCGACAAGATGTGAGAGCCGTTCATCAGCCAAAGACGCTGCGTCTGAACTATAGAGGCGGCGCCATTCCTCCACGTCCTTCTCAAGGTCAGCTACCAGAAGCTCTAGAGCAGCAGCTTGATGGTACCCCTCAAAGTCCCGGATACACTCAATGCCACGGGAGAGAACCATCTTCAGCTTCGAGAATGGCACAGGTGAGCCCTTCAAGACTAGACCGATAGTCTGCTCCAAACTGTTATAGAAGCTGTCGACCAGATTACCGATGAAGTCATTCTCAGCTTCATCAACCCTTGAGACAACCTCGGAGCAATCTACCATCCTAGTCGACACCGCCGCAGAAGAAGAAGCGGGAACGTCGACAGCAGCAGGGCAAGCCAAAGGTGACCTCGGCGGAGTCCTCAGCGACACCAGCACGTCAGCCACCGCGGAGGTAGGACTGGCAACCACCTCTGGAGCAACAGGCTCAACCACCTGAGTTGGGGATGCAGGCTGGTGATCACCCTCAACTCCATACTCGCCGGCATCTCACTCGGGAGTAAAGGCATCTGTGGGACTGCCGTCTCCACAACCCCCGACCTCTCAGTTGTCATGGGCTGATAAGAGGGGAGGTCGCCATACAGCGCGTCCAACACAGCAGCATCCGCCGCGGTCGAAGCACTCGACTCGCCCTCTAACCTCTTAGGAGGACCCTCCGCTTCCTTCGAAGCTGATGCACCTTGGGGACGAATACCTGCAACAAAACCAAGGTCAAAAAAAAGGAGACGCAGCAAACAGGCGAAGACCAAGAGATCGTAGTCATACCGAAGGCCGATGTCACCTCGGAATCCAAGGGTCCCATCGGAAAGTTCTTACCAGACTCGACGTAAATGGCCGGCCCGCTCTCGCCCGCCGAGTCCCCTGCAGACCACTCAACAGAGCTTGATTCCACAGGACTTCCTTTGGAGGTCCCAACACCCGAAGGACCGACATCAGCTGCGCCACTCCCAGACTCTTGTGAGTGAGCGGAAGAGCTGGCTGCAGCCCTATAGGCGAATGGAGGATCATACTGGTCCCCTTGCTCCCCATGCTCCTCAGCTCCTGCAACAAAAAGCAAATGATGAGTTATTTAAAGTACGCTGAAGGCATATTAGAGGGGGGGCCAATCTTACCAGTAGTCGGTTCAGCAACCGACAACTCAGCCACTAATGGAGCAGCAGAAGGAGGCGCAGCAGAGGGCTCACCCTCTACCACGATGGTAGGAGTCTGGCGACGGGGCCTCTTCGCCGACGACTTCCTACGGGATCCACTCCCACGCTTCCTTTTGAAGTGGACATCAGAGTCCTCTTCTTCCACTTCTTCCACATGTTGTGAGGGAGCTGTCCCCACTACACCAGACCCGGCTTCACGAATATCAGCTTCATGGGCATCAGCCCTCGTCCCTACCTCAAAGCGAGGGCTCCCTGCATCAGAAGCCTTGCTGTCCTCTACAGCGATAAACTCCTCTATGCCAGGAACACGGACTCGTTTGCCATCCATTTTATCAGAAGCCTTCTGCCTCATCCGATGAGAAATTAACCTCACACCCGAACGGTTGGCATTAAACCCAGCAGGTGTGGAGTTCGAAGCCGCATACTATTGGCAGAAACACAGGGTCGTCCAAAGGCCGGGATCCCTCAGCGGCGTGCGTAGCCACGCTCCAGTGCCATCCGCGGTAAAGAACCGCCAAGCACGAGCCCCATCAATGAGGCTCCCCATGAAAGCCAGGTCCGGATTGGGGTTGCCCACGTACAACTGGTCATACCCAAATTGGCGGGCAAACCGGCTCGGGGCGTAGGGCTCCAGGTAGCAGGTATCCCCACTCCTGTACAGCAAATGCGAGGGCCGGATACAGACCAGCCACTCGAAAACACCCCGACTCATGGGAGACCGACCTAACTCCACATCATGGAATTCCTCGTTGTATCCTGCACCCCGCAGGCGAGGAAAACAACGGAACAGGCTATAAGCGTCATAACGACGCACTAACTTACGGGCCTCGGCCACATAAGTTTTCTGCCACGAACGGCCTTCAAAGCGACGGAGAAGCGCCGTTTGAATACCCTGCGGAGGGTCTTCCCCAGCTCCAATCAAACTGGGGCAGTGCAAGGCGAACCACGCCATCAAGTAGGTGTACGGTAAACCTACCCTAGGATTGGGTCCGTCACAAGGCAGGACGGCACCCTTCCCTCGCCTTGACGCCATTGGCCTGCAGAAAGCCTCCGTCAGTGCACGAAGGCCCCTCTGAATACAACACACCATGGCCGGGAGAAGACCCAGACGGTGGCCATGGACCAAGCGGACGGCAGGCAGCAGCACATTCGGATGGACGATGTCACCCGAAGAAGAAGGCACGACACACTTCTTTAACCAGATGGTTAAGAAGCCGGCCAGCAACGCCTTGCGAGACATAGGCCGACGGGCCTGATGGTGAAAGCTCCGAAGAACATCACCCTTACCGAAAGGACCATCATCTTCTGCCACGACGATGTCCTTTTCAGCATGCACCTCCATCCTTGCCAAGATGTCTTCTTCAGCAACTCCGCAATGAGCTGCCTCAGGCGCACTAGTCATATCCGGGAACAAGTAATTCCCCCAGCTCTTCAAGCTCTTCGACCTACCTTTGCCACCAGTATGGATGCTGGAGCAAATGTGCAAATGGTACATCAATTCCCGATATGTCTCGAGCAGAGCAGGCTCCTGCTTCTCCAGAATAGCCAACTCCGCCTCACAGGGAAAGTACTCTTCGTACGGAAGAGACCCGAAGGGCAAAGCAGAGATCTCCCGCATCTCGTGCAGGGCCATGCCCAACTCACCAAATAGGGTGAAGAAAGTCCCCGAGGCCGGGCAGTACAACTCAAGGATGGCGTAGAAGCACGCCACCTTCATCTAGATACCGTAGCAGGTCGCCCTGACGGCCTCATGGAGGTTTAACCTCTCTAAGTCCCCCTCAAAATGAGTGAGGATATAGTTGGTCAACTCCGCCCACCACGATCTAGGAGGGTGGACCCAACCGGGAGTCCTGAAATCGGTGGCGGGGTAGTTCCCGTCAACTTCGCAGAACTGAGTGCCAAAGGTCGGCGCCGCAGCTGGGTTCTCTCCTACTGGAAGGTCCCGCGATACCTTCCCAGGGTATAGCCCCATTATGCTACGAGGATGGCCAGCCCTCGAATAGCCGGACTGGAATGTCAACCTCCCAACACTTACAGACTCGGCATTTAGGCTCACGCCCCAAGCCATCTTCCGAGCCTGAGTCGCGCTCGCGAAGGAAGACAAAGCAAAATGCCGCTTAGTGGACGGGAGATAGAATCTCTCGCCGTCCAACTGGAAGATCCACTGGCCTTCACCGGCCTGCAGCTGGCGATCGGGATCAGGTGCAGCATCCCCGAACATGAAGTCAGGCTTTCTGTAAGCCTGACGGTCGATATCTTCAAGCGGAGCCGTAGTCAAGATGCTCCGCATGGCCTGCGGACGACCGCCCTGGATGAGCGTATCCCGTACAAGGGAGCTCGGCTCGCTGAACAATGAAGCCTGCCCATAGAACTGCAAGCTGATACTTCCGCCTGCTCGACTGGCTAGACCGAACAGACTGTTCTGGAGGCCGGAGGCGTAATGTACTGCAAAAACAGAAATGAGCAATGATTAGTTCACCAATTAAGTGGATGCGAAAGCATAAAAATTCACTAAGACATAGCCTCGCCCAGCAAGCAGGGCCTGCAAGGCGATAGCTTTAAAAAAGCTTCGCTTCATGGATAAGACTGCATCTTTGCAGAAAATATCCAAAGCGCCAACTTCGCTTAAAGAAGGAAGTGGCATAGCCCTAAGGGCTGATGTCATCAAAAGGGCATTATGGTCAAAAGTCATTATGACTGAGAGGACTTATTCAAGTCCTTTTCCTCAAACAGTACGGAGATGGCCCAAGTTATGGCTTCGTGCGAAAGCCCAAAGAAGAACTGTTCAGTTCTTAACTCCCTGGTGCAAGCAAAATAGGGAAGTTGAAGGGAAATGAGTTCCCTGATAAGGACAGATCATATTCGATCGTCCTAATGGTCAAATATCGACTCCAAAGGAGGAAGACCACCATCTCTAATCTGGGAGAAGAGTCTCTTACCAGTGACAGGTCGCTCAATGACCGGAGGAGGAGGGCCCTCCGCTGCAGAAGTCGCTGCTTCTTTTCCCGCTCGTCTTTTGGGCGCCATCGAAGAAATGCAAGAGTTCTTAAAGTACTCTGAGCAAAGGAGGAAGAAGGAGAGGAAAAGACAGAAATTTCTCTGAAAAAGGAGATCTTTTCCATGTTCAGCCCGATCGGGCTTTTATAGGCCAATCAGCGCCTGAAACGAGGCCTCGAAAAAAGGCCCATGCCGCCGTTTCGAATTAATTCGAAACAGCGCCCGAAGCGCCTTCCCGAGAAGCGCCGGTTCAACTCTACTAAGAGTTAACTTCGCACTAGTGCAAAAGTGCGAACTTCGCACAATCCTTCAAGGGCTTCGCTGAAAGACCTACCTTAGCCCTCTAAAAAGCGTGCTGCTCGCGGTACACACCAGTCTCGCGAAGATCATTCGAAGGAAGGACTATGTCCTTAGCTCCGCACACAGTTTAGCCCAGCAATGGCCAAACTCTCAGTGAAAGTAAGCAAAAATCAGATGATCAGACGATGAACTTTCATTGATTCAAAAGCAAGGGTACATTTGATATTACATCAAAGTTGTGTTTAACACACCAAGTTACCTAACAAGGTCATTTGCATACAAGCGGTTTTATCTGCTCCCAGGCCAGACCAACGGGACAGGAAGGGCCTTCCTCCTGCATAAGGCTGTAATCAGTGGTGCCACAAGGACACGGTCATTTTTCTCCACAAAATGGCAGATCTTGCCAGGCCATTTTTTGTTGAAGCCTGGCAATAAAAACCTATCGCCGCCAACACGATAGATCACGTATAATGGGAATTGGCAGTGGTACCAGTGATCTAACAGGCGCGATACCCGCCTTCCTGAAGTGGATCGCCCCCAAAGGCCACCAAAGTTGAAAGTCGGCAATGATGCCGGCGATCCCACAGGCGACGCCCATTATCTTGAAGCGGATCCTCTCCGATAAAGGCGGCGGCCAGCCTCACCTTAGAACGAATCATCACGGATAAGAGGCTGCCAACAGCCTCTGGGACGCGCACTCGCTGCCCCGAATTGTTCCTCCTGCTTAAAAGTAAAGCTTCAACCGGGAAGCATAAGGCGATTTCATGGTTTCTTCCATCAAGTTACCAGACTGGCAAGCATAGCTCACTGCAAGGCAAATTGGAGCAAGTTAGCAGTCAAGCACAGAAAGAGTTGCAAAAACATTAAGTCAGATTCTTCAGCGGCAAAGTGATCCGACTTCAGTCAAAGCAGAGGATAAGCCCCGCCTGCACAGCAACCATGGGCTGGCTCAGCAAACGCCAAGTCCTAGCCTCACCTCTATGGCAAAGTCAGACACAGTCTCAACATTCACCAATATGGCAAGACTGGCTCAACCTTTGAAGAGACCAAGTCCTAAGTTCTGCCTGTGTAGCGGACTTAATATGCAGTGATCTTTCTCTGATCAAATCAAGACGATGGCTTCGCAGAAAGCCATGATGAGATCCTTCTCTGCAGATCAGCCAAGTGCAAGATGAAGATCGAGGAAGTTAATTCCTAAAGCAGCTGTCAGAGCTAAACTAAGGGAGATGAATTCCCTAAAATCGGTGAAGTCGTTGAACGATCAAGACTTACTGGTCCTTGGCCGGTTAGACAACCAGAGTGGGCTTTCCCACTAATTCAGAGATCTGAGTATCTCTCACAACCAAGAGAAGAGAAGAGAGGCAAAACATTTCTCTTCAGAGGACCTCAAGCGTCCTATTTATAGGCCCCATGGCCTGAGCGCAACCACCCCAAGCGTGGAAGCACGAGCGCGTTCAAGGCATTTATTGCGCCTTGATGGAAGGGACGGTTTTCCCTTGGAACCGTGCAAAGGGAGAAAACGTCTCCCTCATAAAAGGCACTTATGGCGCCTTGAATAAAGGGAATATCCTCCCTTGGAAACGTGCAAATCGGAGAACATCTCTCTCGATTGGCGCGAAAGAAGGAATGATCCTCCTCATAACCGCCCCACGGCAGTTGGCTTTGAAAAGGCAACAGGAGTTCCAAAGCGAACTTATTTCTTGGAAGCCCAGATACGGAGCTACCCCGACGCGAAGCTACTCGCGAACCAGTGCAATTCTTCGGCGAATTCATCCCAAAGCAGGATTGAAGGCGAAGCTAAACTCAACCATCATGGCGACGTTCATACTCCACATACCATCACAGCAGTTCAAAGTGTTTCGGAGTCTGAGCTATTGCAGACTCTCGAAAACTTTGAAGGGGGTCTTGTTAAAAAAGACAAGATTCTCATTGGTTCGAACGATGTCTAAACTTGTTGACATTTACAAAAGACAAGGGACAGACGAGCTGAAGACCAGTTTTCACCCATCTCCAAGGGACAAGGAAGCAGCTTGGACTCCACTGATCCAGCAAGCAGAACAGTGAACCCGGATTGTTTCTAAACAGACCTCAGCAGGTCTAAGATGCTAGCATTTAGCATTACATTAGCCCAAGGAGATAGCCTCGATTGAGAGGCTAGCATCATCCAGAGCATCGCCAGGAAGCTAACTGATAGCTTCGCCGAAAAGCCTCTTTTCGGACCTCGTCAAGAGTTACCTCTAGCTCCGGTATGAGCTTCAAAGCGGGCAGCTCCGATATCAGCCTGCTATGGTCAACCTTTGACCAATCAAATCTCCTGATGAGATTGGATCCAATCTGATCAAATCCGATTAGGATTCAAATATGGCGGGTGATTGCCGCAATCTCTTGACTCTCTTGAAACGAGTAAGAGAATCAGAGAAAATCCTCCAATGAGATGGAAAGGATCAAAACAAATCGGAAAGATCGACCGACTTGCCATTTCCTAGCTCCGCAGAAGCTATCCTAGCCTCGCAGCAAGGCTACTTTCTAAATTCAAACAGATTCGGTTCAATCTGTTTCCATATCTTCAAAGGGGACGATTATACCCTTGCTTTTCCTATAAATAGCCATCAAGGGTACAGGGACAGAGAGATGAGATCGGGAGAGACTTCAAAGAAGAAAAAAAGAGAGGACTCCACAAGCAGAGGCTTCTTTACAACGCACCGTGCGTTCTCGAATTCAGAGACTCTTTAGAGAAATACTTCTCTCTTTCAGGGTGGTGATACCCTAACAACCTCTTTTCCTCAAGGAATCTCCGGAACCAGGCGAGAAGGAATTCCTCACAGAAGGCGGTTTTGAGAAGTAGCAAGAGGGTTCTACCAACCTTCTATTCTCTGATTCCCGGAACCAGGCGAGAAGGGAATCTCATCGCTCGCATCGTCAAAGGGACAAAGTGGTCGCGCGCTGACCAGACTCCTATCGGCACACTTCTCCAGAATCTCTGAGGAGATCTACTTGTAATCTTTTTTTTAAGAATACTTGTAATTTAGCTCCTCAAACTCTTTTTGTAAGTTTTCCCCTTTGCAAACATAATGGAAAACACTAACCTAAACTAAACTACCCTAAGCTACAACATGAAAAAACTACACTACTCTCTATATATACCCCAGTGAAGAACCCCAGGGGGATTTATAGGCACCAGGGAAAAGGGAGCCAAGGGGACAACCCCTGGCCCAAAGTACTGGCGCAGCTGCACCAGTACTACCACAGAAACGCAGCAAAAGCCGAGTTTTTGCGGTACTTGTGGGAATCAAAACTGACTCTAAAAGATTACCTAAGTCGGGTAACAAAACAGGAGTCAATAATGATTCGGGAATTTGAACTTGATCACAGATTTGAGAATCTAGGTCACATATCTCATTGGGTTCAATGTTATAAAAATCAGAACTTGCCAATTTATCCATGGGACTTTCAAAATTGCACAATTGGTCAAGTTCAATATGATCATCAATTATAGGTGACTCAATATCATGACGAATTGGAACAGGATCCAATGTTGACTCGTGAAAAGTGAAATCAGGTGGAGACACTGGATTCATTACTGAATCAGGAAGTAAAATTGAATCATCAAGTGGGAGATCATGATCATATTCATGTTCAAGTTCTATTTCAGGAAAGGAAAAACTTGCCAAATTATCAACAATTGGAGTTTCAGCAAGTTCAAATGATGGCACTGAAGTAGAATCTTGTTGTCCAAAGCAACTTGGTTCGTCGGCTCTAAGAGAGTGGTCTGTGATATCAGAATTGGCCGGACGGTGAGAACGCAAAGATTGAACCATCATATCTATGTCATGATCACGGGCTAATCTAGCCTGAGTCATGGCTGCAAGCATCCTTTCATAGTTGATAGGTGCATCATGTTGTGATTGGACTTGAAAGGATGAAGTGTAATCGTGATGAAGTTGTGAGTCGGTGGACTCACGCATAATCATGTCTGCGATTGATGGTAATTGTTGCTTGGACTGATGCATACTTATCATTTCCCCGATAGATGGTATTCTATTCTGAATGGGTGGATCAGAGTATGACTCTTGGGAAGAATGTGGACTGGGTGGAGACTGAGGACAAGTCGGTTGAAAATTGGACTCGGGGGACTCGAAACCCCATGAACTCTGTGACGAGTTGAAAGTATGAAAATCATGGTCATAAGATGGGGGGTATGGGTTATAATTATTCGGATAAGACCATTCCGGCACACTAGGTTGGTCAAAGTTGTGATATGCCGGGTTGGTAATATCTGAAAAATAGTTAGGTGTGTAATATGGATTAAAGTTGGAAAAATTATTATTATATGCCATATCACACCAACACAAACAAATAAAAAAAACAAACAAACAAACAAAAAAGAAAAAATTCTAACCTAAGTTAGGGTAGACCTATGACCTAGACGACTCCTAACTGGTTAGACTGTCCACGGGAGGTAGGGTGCAGACTTTGACCACAAGTTAATCAGCCAGGTCAGGGCAAGAGTGGTGGGAGGTATTCCGTCAAAGACGTTCCTTAATTAAATAACCACCAATCTTCGGGCTTTCGGCCCTCAATCCCTTTCCTAGACACTGATTTGACAAGAGTCAACTTCCAGCACTGTTCCCCCTTAGGATAATCTCCTATTGAGTCCGAGATGTCCCTAGGGCCAACGTCTACTAATTTTTAAGTTAGGCTTGGGTTAGTGAGTGCTCGGGATATGATTTTTGGGCTAAGGAAGGGTGATGAAATCCCCACCTTATCTTGTTAATGGGTTATGCCCTTAAGATGAATTAGTGCAAGTGTACAAGATAAGTAGATAAGATTCACTCAAAGTAGAAAATCAACCAAGAGATGAGTCCTACTCTACATGCAATGCGTACGTACCTTGCTCCAGCACTCTTCAACAGTAAAATAAAGTAATTGAAAAGACACGTGCCTAATATGCAAACGTCTAATCAATTTTTATCATTAACAACAAATTTTTTACTGTTGATTTAATTAGCAGTATACAGGTTTATCACAGAACAAAATCAACAAAGCAGTAAACAGTATTTGCAAATTTCAGCAACCTGCAGAAAACTGAGTCAGTAATTCACTGCTACTGCCGCGGATCCACGGCAATTGCCGCGTTTCTGCGGCAAAGTAGCAGGCTCTGCTGCTCTGCCTTCGAGGGCAGAGGCACAGAGTTGCTATATGTCCACTTCTGCTGCTGTTTTTCTGTTCTTCAAACCTGCAAACAGAAAAGAATTAAAAGAATTAGTTAATAATTAATTTTTTTATTAGAGAAAAACTTACCGTCCCTCCCCGGCAACGGCGCCGATTTGTTGACTGAGATTTCCTGCACACAAAAGATGGTATTTTAGTTTTAAAAATAGATGTGCAAGTTTCAGTTCTAATCCGCGGTAGCAGGGCTATGCGGGTCGTGATCCTCAGGGAGGGACTGCGATGGAAGCGTTAAGCAAGTTATCTCTTTTTTTTTTATCTTTTTATTATTAGTAGTGGTATTTACAATGGATGGTATTTACAATGAAGTGAAGAAAAGAATTGTGGAAGATGTGGATTTAATCTACAAAAAAGAAAAGAAAAGAAAAGGAAAAGACTATAAAATACACACCTACCTCTTCAGTCCTACTTACCTTCGATCCTTTTGCGACGACTTACTTTTTCTCAGAAGATTTGCAAGTATGGCGTATAGGATGTTCGTCGCCATAAGCCATCAAGGGATCTTCGTTGGCTAGGCAGTCTCGAAGCAATCGGGTCTCACGGATTGCAAGTCATCAGAGAGAAACAATGACATAGAACAAGATTAGAAAAACAAAGATAAAGCGAGAATAAAGAAACAATAAAACAAGAATAAAAACAAACCAACCTCGAGCAGATTTTTATTAACAATGGGGGAAAAATAAAAACTTACACCGATGTCACCTCAGTACAAGTATGATTCCTTCCTCCATGAAAGCATCTCCACTCTCAGTTACAAAATTTACAAAATGAAAATAAAATCTAACCTAAAACCTAAACCCTAGCTTTTGGCCCTTGGTTCTTTGCTGGACGCTTTCTGTGTTGCATCTGCAGGGGTATTTATAGGAGTTGGAAGATGTAGAGTCCTAGTACAACTCTCCCAAAAAATCTTATCTCCAGACTTGTGGCACTTATCCATAGAAGTTCAAATCAAATCTGTCCTGCAATTTATTATCCTGTTGATCGCCGAAATTGGCTTATCTACGGACTGAATTGGAAAGTTTGATCAACATAAGAGTTGTAGGGCTTCAAGTCTTCTTTCTGGAGCATTTTGAATCATCGAATTTTCATATCTGTAGCAAAAGTTATGATCTGAATACTAAACATGTACAGTCTGAATCCGAATTTATCTTTAAACTCCTGCAAGCATTTAGGGTTGAATAGAAGTCTATCCTTCCCTCTTCTTTGTATTTGCAACTTTGGCCCTTATGTATTTGCACATTTGACATTTGGTTTTTGCACTTTTACACCTGGGCTAGGACTTGGGCTTGGATATGGGCTTTTGGACTTCATTAAGCTTTATTTCTTATAAAAATAAGAACTCGAGGCCTGCACACAATAAATCACAAAATATTAATAAATGTGCAGAATTAAATGAATAAATATGAAAATGTGATGGTAAATGTTATGATAAAAATGCATTTTTCACTACCAATCAGTACTTCTAGAGCCACACGCGCGGCGCTTCGTGTCGCGCGCTGTCGCGTCTGTCCCCTGTCAGTTGGATGTCCCGATTTTTAGTTTTGGGCCCCTAGTATTGACGAATCAGCTCTCCAAAGTCAATGGATATATTATAGGCCTTTAATCACCCATTAAATGGTGATTTAGGGTCTTTTTTTCATTGCACACCATGGACCTAGAAACATGCAAGAGAGATGTTATTAGCAGAATTTAATATTAAATAAATGTGAAGATGTGGTATGAAATTTGTAGTTTGAAATATGCAGTTTTAGAGACTAATCACCTCCTTCCTCTTATGTGAGTCATTTCTCTGTGTGTTTAATGATATGGGATGTTGTGTGTTAATTGGGTAATTATATATTTGAAGAGTTTTTTATGTTAAGTGTGTGTTATCCTCATGCAATGTGGGTGCGCGTGGGTGTGTGTGTGAGTAAATGCATGTAGGTGTGGATATGTATATAGTGTACATATTTTGTGTGTTAACTTTAGTGTGTATGCATGCATGGTGGGTGTGTGCGTGAGTTGATGCTTGCTTGGTTCCCTAAATGATAAGGTGTATGTATTTATGCATGGTGTATAGGTATGCACTTCTCTTGCTCGACCTTTACAGCCGTGTCGGAACCTGACGATGCAACCGCGACGACCCTGACACCATTAGAAGTCACCGATGTTCTCCGCGGCTTTCGGTGAGCTCCGTCATGGCCTTGAATCAATGGCAAGGCCATGTTTCACCCTCTCCTTTTCCATGGCCAGGCATGGGTGTTTGCATGTGTGGGATGGCATCTTCCGTCTCTCAGTGTGTCGCCGTTGATCACCGTTGGCGAGCGCGAACACACCTGCTCCCTTCCCGATGGGATCCTCTATCCGTCGACCTTCCCCACGGCCTCCGCCGCCTCCGCCGGACCTCCGTCGGCGCGCCCTAAGTCTCTCCATTATTATGTGAGTTCCTTCTTCTCTCCCTCCTTGTATATATATACTATGTATATAGATTTGCTTTTCAAAACGGCGTGGGCATATTAATGTGTGTTGGGTATTATATATAGGGGCACATATGTAATAATGTATAAATATGTGTGTATTTATGTGTTGTGGGAATTGTGTGTGTGTGCGTGCTTGCTGTGTTGTGTGCGTGAGTTATTAGTGAGTGTTGGATGTGTGCGTGGGTGTATTTGCATAGAAGTGTGCATGAATGGGTGTATGTGTGAGTGTGTATATAATCATGTAAGTGTATTTATGTGTATATATACATGATTATTAGTGTATACGTATGTATGTGTATACCTATATATACGTATGTACGTGGGTGTACCCGTATGTGTTGGTGTGCACAGGGGGGTGTTAAGTGTATATTTATATTTATTTGTATGTTCGGTTACGTGTTATAGCATTTCGGACTCGTTCGTGCGATCCGAACTCGGTAACAGGAGATCCAGATTCGTGCTCGTTGTGGATCTGACACAGTGGCAATTCGAGGACCGATCTATGGGATGATCCGAGATCCGTACCAGTTCATGTAATGAAGACCAGACATCAATTCGGTTCCAAAACTGTGTCATTTCATGTGAGTGTTTGCTCTTGTATTATTTTCTCCATTCACCGTTCTCAGTAGTGTTTTATATGTTTCTTATATTATTACATGTGATCGTCTTCTTTATTTTATCAGTTTGATTACCTATACCACTCCATGTGATATCAGGGACCATACATCTTATTTATTTAGTTGAATTGAGAGATTATTATCATCATTTCATATGCTGGTAGTTATCACTGTTGACTTAGGCCTAGTATTAGATACCCTGGACTGTGACTTGATTTGATCTTCTAATCAGTTGACCTACGTTATATTTGAGGTTAGATGACATATATTAGACATAGTGTTTATTGGCAGTTGTTGGTGATTATCCTGACTAGAATTCCTGTGGATATCGAGGAAGTGTTAGATATGACACGACTTTACCAATATACTGATTTGCCGATACTTGGATTGACATTGACTTAGTTAGAGTTAGAGTTGACCTGTGATATATTTTACATTGGATCATGATCAGTTTATAGAGGAAATTGATTTATTAAATAGTCATTATGCGTTATGTGTATAGCTTACCCTTAATATAGATATGTAACATGATCTTGATTTTAGATTATTGAACCAAAGACTTTTAGATTTACCTTAATTATATTGAGTGAGTACTGATGATCTTATCGACGTTGGATACTAGATGTAAAGATGATCTAGATTTCTTATTGATTGAGGACGTTACCCTCATTAGCTATGATCTTGATTATAGTTGGATGAATCTGGTTTTGAGGATGTTTACATTCCTTACTTGTGATCTCGGTATCCGTTATATTAGTTGATTTCGAGGATACTAATAGACTGCTATTTATTGTTGTTACTCAGTGATAGTGATAGAATTATTGTGAGAGTGAATTCATCGATATCGGTAATATTATATATTTAAAGTTTGATAGCTTTTACTATTTGATCTCTGTTATTGGTGACTTGAGGATCAGTGTCTAGACTTGTTCTATAATTGTTCATGTTACTAAAAGTTACTGGGAGAACATCGTTAGACCGTAACGCTCGGTACAACTCTTTTTGTCGTTTACTCGATTACTGTTACTGTCATCACATCGTCCCAGTATTATAGGTCACATGAATATTGACTGATTTAACTGAATTATATAATAATGTAAAAAAGACAACTTACACTAAGATTAGAGAAATTGATGGAGGAGACAACGTCTGTATTTTGGCTGTACCTAGGATACAGGTTGCACAGCCAAAATGAGGGTTTCACTGCAGGGTTCCCGGGGATGACTGGCATCCATCTGATATTACTGTTACTGAGTACCTAGCGGTACGGGCCTGGTTCAGCGCCAAGCATCTGGGGCCGTGGTCCCGAGTATGTAGAGACCCGCTTAAAGTATGAACAATATCTCTAATCAATCAGTTTCAATAACTTAGGACCCTGATTGATACATGTGGTAGGCATAGTATGGGATGCGTCTATTGCATGTAACAATTAGTGTTCGCTGACATAATTAATGACAAAACTGAAATTTTGTATTGACTTTGTAAACTAAACTTGACATATATGTCTGATTGTAGACATCTGATTATTCTAGTGACTTGACTGTACACCTGACACCCGATTGGACATCTAGTTTGTATTGACTGGCTTTATTACTTCTATTCATGTTTTATATCTTATTTCTGTTTTATTCCAGTATATATGTTTCGTAGTCTACTCACATTTGTATTTACATGTCTTTCCCTTTTTCTCTTATACATTCACTAGGAGTTCTGACTCCCTGATCTGTATATCCAGATTCAGGGCTATTTATTACTGGCCAGGTATTTGGAGAGGTTCACATGTACCTTAAGGAGCTGGAGTCTCTCTCTTCCTGATTGTCAATTTCTCTGCTCTTTTATTTCATATATCGTATCCAATCACATTTCATATTCTTATTCCTATGATATTATTGTGTTATACATTATATGTATTATTACAGTGATTTTGATTTATGATAGAGATTTTTTTTTAGCTTGTTCAGGTTACTTTAGGCTTAGCGTATATACGTAGGTATTCTCCTCGCGTATATACGTTGTCGAATCTCGTCGTGACTCCGTTTTTCCGTGTTTTGGAAAGCGGGGCATGACATAACCTTACCACAGCGGAGAAAGTTTTCTCATAGTCTACCCCTTCTCATTGTTGTAACCTTTCACCATGAGATGTACCTTATATCTCTCAGTAGATCCATCTGCTTTTCGCTTGATGTTGAGAACCTATTTGTTCCTAATAACCTTGCATCCGGCATGTAAATCCACTAAGTCTCAGACCTGGTTTTGTCCATATGGGCTCCTTCTCATCTTTCATTGTGTCCCTCCATTCCCTTGCATTAGGACCAGAGAAAGCCTCTTTGATGGATCTTGGTTCCACACTATCATTCAGTACCACCATGCACACTTTCCCCTCAATCTCAAAGCGACAACGAGGGATAGTATGAGGTTACTTCAATGCAAAGTAAGAGATTTCTGTGATGGTGGCACAACATCATCCACAGGGGTGCAGCTCCCACTGCTCCTAGGATGCATAGGCTCAGAATCCTCTTGCTCTAGTAGGTAACTTGGTGTGCTCTCATCTAGCTCGTAGAAGTTGGAATCCTGGCTCAACTCTCCTTTGTTAGGGAATTCCTCTCCAAGAAAATTCATATCTCATGACTTTATCTCAGTCACACTTTCATCTTCGTGTTTACCAAGGAACACATACCCTTTTGAATGACTTAAATAGCAGATGAATATGCATTTCTTCCCTTCAGGTCCAACTTCCCATTTAGATGGGAAGTGGTGTGCATATATCACTGAGCCCTAGGGCTGCAAATGTTCCAAAATAGGCTTATGCCAGTCTATAGCTCATAAGATGTAGAAGGTACCGACTTGAAAAGTGCACGATTTAATATCTAGGCAGCTGTCCACAATGCATCTCCCAAAAAATATTGGTAGATTCTCCTTTGCTATCATAAAACGAACCATGTCCAGCAATGTTCTATTCTTATCTTTCGCCACGCCATTTTATTGTGGTGTGTAAAGAGTAGTTAGTTGTCTTATGATGCCATTCTGCTAACACAACTCTTTGAAGTGATTAGACATATATTCTCGATCCCGGTCAATCCTGAGTGTTTCACACGTCTATTAAGTCTATTCTTCACCTATGTCATGTAGTTGAAAGCATCTAAATGCTTCAAACTTGTGGGAGATCAGAAAAAATGACTGTATCACAAAAAATCATTGATAAAAGTGAAATACTAGGAGCATCCATTCCGAGCTTTCACACTGAAAGGTCGACAAATGTCGGAATGGATTAAATCATGCAACGTTGCTGTACATTTGGCTTTTTTCAATGGTTTTCTTGTCGACCTTTCTGTATGATATTTCTCGCAAGTGGGCAAGGTGATTGAAGTTAGAAAACTAAGCAGTCCCCATCTAGCCTCTCAGCTCCAATATGTTATAATCTAGTATGCCAAATAATAGAGTTATTCTCAATATGCATAAAATTTTCTGAATAAAAATATTTCTTGTTTGCAAGAGCACCAAAAGTATTCAAGTTTAAACAAAACAAATCACTATGATAAAAAATCAACTAACTGTTTGTCAAAGTCAAGAGTTATTATAACATTATTTTGATCAAGATATATGCCTAAGCCTAAAATTATTAGCTTCGACACAGAGAAGAGGTTGCACCGAATCCTCATGCATGTAGACATCATGGAGGAGCACGAATGAACCATCTTCAGAATCTAGTGTGAAGGCACCAATGCCGATCACTTCTGCACCAGAGTCGTTTCCCATGAATAGTCGCCTACTCCCAGCTGGTAGGTGTTGGTACTCCACAAACCATCTCTATCCCACACTCTGTGGTCCGATGACCTGAAGTTTGCCACCCACAAATGAGGAGCATCAGTGAAATCAGCAAAAGATTGATCACCAATAAAAGCAAAGTATAGAGGGTTGAGTACCTTCTTCTTTACCTGCGTACAATCCCGCGCAAAGTGGTCCAAAGCCCCGCACTCATGACAAGCCATCTTGGATTTATCCTTCGTGTCCTCGCGCTTGGTCTTCATCGGGTTCTTCATAGCCTTCTCAAAAGGATTCATTTTTTATGTAACTTTTCTCTTAACCACCAATCTGCGCATGATGGGGGGTGGTGGAGGTGTGATGAATGCCATTATCATCTATATTTTGTAACACTTTTATACCTTTTTTGTTATACATTTAATGGTGCATGAGTATATTTTCTTATGTTTATGTAAAAATTAGGTCAAGAACACAAATTAGAGAAAAGAGATGAAAAAATTAGAAAAATGATGAAGAATAGTGTTGCAGCATGGAAATCACTGATACAGAGACCCAGAAATGAATTTAGAGAGAAATATGATCTACACTTTAAGATAAAGCATCCACAAAAAATTCAGGGTCAAAAGTCAAAGTCAAACGACAGATTTGCCGTTGACAGAAGTTAGCTCAGATTTAGAATCTGATTCAGATTCAGATTGCACATATTTTAATATTATGATCATAACCTTGGCTATAGAAATTCAATTTATGTGATTCAAGATGCTATAGAAATAAGACTAAAAAGGATACAATTTTTATGTTACAATTTTTCAAGTTTGATCATTTATCTACCTATTTTTAGTAATTATCGTGAGCTGGCTGTAATACAAATCAGGATCAAACTCTGACACCGAGTTAAAGTTAGATTTAGAGTTCTTCTTATATCTCTTACTGGAATAGGTCTCTAAGGTCTATAAATACAGCAAAATCTCTTGTAAAAGATAAATTTTATATTAGAGAATATAAATTCATACAAGAGGCGTTGTAATTTAAGTTTTAGTTTCTCTCTTGTAAATACTCTTTCTTATATAAAATTTTAATTTTTGAGAAGAAATCTGGGTGCTTTAGAAGAAGAAGATCAGAGGAGAAGCGACAACTAAGGATTAGACGTGATCCCCAAATTGGTGTTATCCTTTCCTTTCTCTTTTAATTTACTATATGAAAATTGAAATCATGCTAATTATTTTTCTTTGCAATTTCTTTATTATGAACTAAATTTTCATAGCTAAGGCATGGATGTAGGCAATTATTATGAAGATTTAATCTTGTTGCTTTATGTTATTTCTATATTACTACTCCATTCTTCATGCAGATTCCATATATGTTAAGTTTCTTTTCCCATTTTAATGTCTATCAGTTGACGTATGCAACTATATTGATGGCTAGGTTGGTGACAGATAGAAGATAATTTAGCAATGCTTCATAGGATTAGACACCACTTCCTACAGGCTGAGACTGATAGGAGAAGCATAGGTTGTACAATCTTAAGAGAAAATCATAGATCTTAATGCTGCTTTGGCTAGTAAATTCACTAGATCGATTGATTGTGGGTTCTAACTTAAAGTTAAATTTAATATTACTCGATAGAGATTATTAATTAAAATAGGATTTTTTGATTGTTAACATGGGTAGTATGTAGTTACTAGCACAATCAACTTGTTAAGTCAGATTATTAAATTGTTGAAATCAATTGCCTTAGTGTTTTTCCTATCCAAAGTTAATATCTTTTTATTTAATTTACTTCTTTATCTTTATCCATCTTTCAAATAAAATTTTGAGTCAATAAACCTTTGGTACTTAATAAGATAGTAATCCTCATGGGTTCAACGCTCTATTCATCACTTTATTACATATAAATGATTGGTGCATTTGCCAATTCGCACATCAAGGTGCACTTCATGAGCCAACAACTTATCCATTTCCTTAGACTTACCCAAAGTATGCATGTCATCTTCAAGCCCGATATGAGACCTAAGATCAACTAACTTCTTAAAAGTTTCTAAATGAGCCATGTTGTAACACCCCAATTATTAAAATCTTGATTATGTACTTTAATCCCTGGTCAAAAGGACTATACAAAATTATTGGATGTGTGATTGAGTGAATTCTTGAGTGTAATGTTTTTTATTGTGGGGGAAAATTTTGAAATAAATAAAATTTGATGAGTGTGTGTAGGTATACATTCATATATATGAATGTATACCTACATACACACATCATCATGTAGTTGTATTTCTACCATGTATACTACCCTATTATATACATAATATTAAAATCCTAAATTAATTAGTGGATTTGAGGTGGTGGAGAGGGGGAATTTTCTAGAGAATTCCTCAACTTCCAGCTCTACATTAACTTCCCCCTTAATACTATTCACCCCGGAATGAAATCCCCAAAATTTTTCTACAGGTCCTCATTTCTCTCTCTCTCATCTCTCCCTCACACAAATTTCCTAAAACAAAAACCCAAATCTCAAATCTCCTCTATCAAACCCTAATCATCTGTAAATCTTCCTCTCTCTTAGTGGGGGTTCGGCCGAATGACAACAAAAAAGGGGTGCAAGGTGGTATGGTTCGACTGCTATCTGAGGCCAGTGAGGCCTCGTGCTCACACGGAGGAGGGCGCGGTGGCAAGTGGACGACGCTGGACGGCCCATGGGCTCGCGGGGCAGCGTGCGCGGGGCAGCGCGTAGGGGGCGCGCGCGGCGGCTCAGGTGAGCGACGACAGTGCACAGGACAACAATTTTGGACAGCAAAGGTGAGGGGGTTTTTGATGGGGAGATTCTATCTCCTCATTTTAAAATACCGCAAGTACACGGTCGTTCGATGTGGCACTAGAGGGTCGGTCCACAGGGAAGGCGTTTCTTGAATCCTAACACGAACTAAGCGAATTGGTTGGGAAGAATGATTAGTTGGTGTGAACTCAGTTAAAGAGAAGAGTCGTGCACCTAGGTTAGAATCCCCTAAAGTTCATGTGGTGAAATTTATCTCTCAACTTAATAATTGCACAATAATTATCTCTTGTCTCAATGATATAAAACGTCAAATTTTTAATCCTAAGCACAAGATATTAAATTTAATCAATATTCCATCAAAGTAACTGAAATAAAATAAATCAACCGATGGGAAAAACTCTAAGCATGGAATATGATTTATTAAACATATCTTGTCAAATTTATTAAAATCTAGCAATTTAATTCCATTGATTAAAAGCTATTTAACGTGTTTTCATATTTTATACGAGAGATTTAATATTCTACCACAATCTCATAGCCTAGGCTCATCACCCTAGGCACATGCAAGGAATTTAGCCACACATGATCACAATCTCAATGAAATATTCTAGACAATTAAGCATAATTGAATCGAATAATTAATTTCAATTGCTTAAGTAGCTAACTACTCTAAATAAACAATTAATTGTCAATCTACTAATCAGTTACTCCCTAGATAAGTTAACTGAACTATTTAAATAAATTAATCAAATTATTACAACTAATTAATCAAACCCAAAATTTTCTTACCTTAGTTCTTGTGCCCTTGCATGCGCATGGAGACAATTTCAGTTGCATAATTTGCTATTCTTGTATCGAATGAATCAACCAAGACCAGTGGGCCCCCGCATGCTTGCTTGCTTTTGATCCCGTTGCTTCTGTAGTACATGCGAGTGGCATGTGGTCCCAGCTTGTGGCAGCGTCTCGAGAAGGCTGAATCACCAAGGCTTCATCTTACAGCGAAGGGATCAGATAATATGAGAACAGAGAATTTGTACCTTGGTTCCGAAACTTAATCCCACAAATCACTTGCCAATCTTTAAATCACGCAAAACGAAAAGCATAATGAAATATGAATGCCCAGACTAAAAGATAGGAGTACTGAATTTATAGAAAAGGAGTACGGCCAAAAATTAAGATCTAAAAAAAATAGGTTAAAGAAAAATTAGCTTCCCTAGACCCTTAGCCTCACATGGCTATTTATAGAGTTAGGGTTTTAATTATTTTATATAAAAGTCCACAAAATTTATTTAATTATACAGAAGAACCATCAATATCAAATTACACTAAAGCCCCTGAAGTTTACAAAATTGCGTTTTTGATCCAAGTGACTTCAAATTTCTCTGAATTGACTGCAGATTTATCTGGTGTCCGTTTTGAGCGTGGTAGTGCAGCACTAGCAGTGTCAAGTGTTGGAAAATAATATACGAAAAAACTGCTAAGCTATTTAAATTAAACTTTCAAGAATAATCAGTCGTCCTTGGGCAGAGAAATAACCTTCAAATTGCCTTGGAAATATGAAAAGATATGAATCTCAACAGCTATCTCTGACCCAAATATTATGACAGGATTTGAAAAGATTTTATTTAATTTTAAATTCAAAAATAAAATTGGCAAAACTTAACCTATTCGGACAGACCCGCGAGGCTCTGAAACCTGGATTTGCACCCCCTTGCTCGTGCAAATGCACATTAAGGTTTTTTGGATCCGGTAACCCAATTTCCTTCACTGGGCCTCAATAGGCTTGTGTGTACGCGAGCACTCCCTGGTTTCTATCCCACACAACCCATCATGAAAGAGACTCCATATATAAACACTAAAGAGTTCTTTTCCTATCCAATGTGGGAATAAAAGAACTTTACTTAATTTTGAAATACCCTTAAAATACTAACATCAAGCATCCCCTCTCGCCTTCAGTCTTCTGTTGCACATCTTACAGTCTCCGGAGCGCGCTTTTGTCTCAGCAAAACACCACTAAAAATACCCGAGTAGTACTTTTTATAGACAAATGATAGATAAATATGGGCATGAAAATGTGACAAAATTGATTAGTACACAATATTGTATATTTTACATCATAATCCCCATGCATATTACAAATAAATATGTGATTTTTACTCCTCTTCTCTACTTATTTGCAGGTACACACTCTAAAGGAGATAAAGTAATTAATCACCTTAATTAGCAATAATTAAGTGATTAATTAAGATAAGCCAAAGATTTCAAATCCAGATCCAGAAAGATCCGCCCAACAAACGAAGATTCTAGATATACCACGTGGCCAAACTAACTCTCAACAACCTTCAACAGAAAGATCTGGCTCAACGGCCCAGATCTTGCCGAGATCCGCGGCAAATCCGCGGCAATCCTGGGCCGTTGAGCCCCAGATTTTGCGCCAACAGACTTGCTTCTGGATCCTTCATCTGGGGCCTATAAATACTGGATCTTCACCTGCGAGCAAAGACTGAATGGAGAAGAGAGGAGATTAGTTTAGTATTGTAATTTTCATGTATTTTTTCTCTTTAGGTTTTGTTCTTTAAATCCCTCTTCTTCTTCCCTAGAATTCAATGTAAAAGAGAGTGATTGTGAGGGAGAGAGCTTGTGTAATCAAGAGTGACACTTGAAGCAACAAGGATTGATCCATCCTCCTTCCTCTACTTGAAGCTTGGTTCTAGTTTATGTGTTTTCTTTACATGCTTTCTTTATTGCTTTCTTTAATTCTTGCAATTTACTTCAAGCTTTGTTTTAGTTCTTTAATGGCTTATAGCTAATTCTTTCTCCATGTACTAGCTAACCTCTAGCCTTGCCATCTTCACTAACTCATGGGTGATTGCTTTTGTTCATCTTGCAAGTTGTATGATCTTCTCTTCTCCGATGGTTAAACCACCGTCTTCAAAGTGAGAAAGTAATTAGATCAACACGCGAGACGAATTCCAAGCCGATGGAGTGACAACATTAGGCACGCATTCGCTATCAAGGAGTCTAGTAAGTCTTGGCAAGCTAGCAAGGTAAGCTAGTCATGGATTGCTTCTTCTTTAAGTTTCCTTTCCTTTTCTTGTGAATACCACATCCACTTATTGATTTCTTTTCCAACGATTTCCACCATGAACATAGCCATCCTTTCTTTTAGTTTCTTTGCATTTGATTCACTAAGTTTATAAGCAAGAGAAGAATACTCGTTTGTTCACTTCACTACCACACGTAAAGCTTCCATCGCGAGCTCTCCCTGAGAATCGACTCGGTATAGTCCTATACTATAGCGGAGACAAGAAAGGGTACATCAAATACATTCTTATACACATAATAAGTATACCTTCTTAGTCTTAATCAAAATGGCGCCGTTGCCGGGGAGAGCAACGTATTTTTTTTTGGTTTAAAGTGAAGTACTAAACGATTCTTCTTCTCTGTTGCAGGTTACAGGTTCAAGAAACAGGAAAATCTTCAGTGCAGAAACATATAAGTGGACCTGGGTCTCTGCTCAAGAAAGCAGAGCCCAGGATCCCTCCAAATTGCCGCGGATCCGCGGCATTTGCCGTGGGAACGCGGCAAAGAGGAGATCACTACTGATTAATTTTCTGCAGGGTATTCAGCTCTGCAAGATACAGCTTCTGCAATACTTAACTTTCTGTATTCTGCACCATATACCTGCTTAATTAAAAAACAGTAAAAAGTTGGTTGAAATTGTTAAAAATTGTTTAGACACTTGCATCTCTAGGCACGTGTCTTTCAATTCTTTACTTTTACTGTTGAAGAGTGCTGGAGGCAGGTACGTTTCGCATTGCATATTAGACTAGGACAAACTCTTGCTTGATTTTCTTGCTTTGAGTGAATCCTTGTTATATTTCTTGTACACTTGCACAATTCAATTCTAAGGGCATACCCGTAAATAAGATAAGGTGGGGGAGGTTATTACCCTTTCCTTAGCCCGAAAACCACAACCCAAGCACTCACTAACCTAAGCCTAATTTAATAAAAAAGTAGACGTTGGCCCTAGGGACATCTCGGACTCAATTAGGAGATTATCCTAAGGGGGAAAAGTGTTGGAATTTACTCTTGCAAAATCGGTGTCTAGGAAAGGGGTTGAGGGCCGAAAGCCCGAAGGTTGCTGGTTACTTAATTAAGGAACGTCTTCGGACGGAAAACCTCCCACCAACCTTACCCTTCCCTGGCTGATTAGCTTGTGGTTAGAGTCTACATTAAACCTCCCGTGGACAGTCTATTTGTTAGGAGTCGTCTAGGTCTAAGTCTACCCTAACTTAGGTTAGAAATTTTTTCTTTCTTTTGTTTGTTTGTTTGTTTTTGTTTGTGATTGTGTGATATGGCTTATAATTACAATTCTTTCCATCCATATGTCACACACACTCCATATTCGGATAATTCCAACCCGGTGTTTTACAATATGCACCAACCACATACACCGGGTTGGCCTTATCCGAATCAATATGACCCATATCCCCCATCTAATAATTATAATGTCCAAAATAATTTCAACTCTTCACCGAGTCATTGGGGATTCACGTACCCCGAGTCAAATTTTCAAAATCCTTGTCCACAACATTCATTTCCCGAGTCCACTTCATATACTCCTTTTTCTGAACCACTATTTGAAGAAAAATCTGAGTTACAAAGGAGTATAGAAGCAAATTTACAACAGGCCACGCAACACTTTCAGAAAACATTGGCCTCTCCAATTCCACCGTATTTTCAAGAGTCTTACTCAGTTCCACCGCTTCCTAATGAACAACCATTTGTCATGGAAACGAGTAAAGATCTCTTGTGTGAGTTCACTTTTCCATCATCACACATTTTTGACTCACACTATTCACAAAATTTCCGAAATCAAGATTCATATACTCCCATTCTAGGGCAACCATTTGAAAGTCAAGATGAGAGTATAGAGAGCTTTAAAGAGTCTATGTTACAAATGCAAAAAGATCTTACTGAGTCTTTCAATAGTGTGAGAGAACAATTGGATAACCTTCTTAGGAATGAGGAAACTCTATCCTATCAACCTTTGACTAATCCAGTTATACCACACTCTATTGATATGACCCAAGACTCTTGTCATTTTGGAAATCCTGATTCAATTTCAGCACATTCACCTGAACTTGTCCAAACTTCAAATCCAATTGACGTTTTGGCAAGTTTTCCTTTTTCTGAAATTGAACTGGAACATGAATTTGATCCTGAACTTTCATTTGATGATTCCAATCTACTTCCTGATTAAATCATGACTTCCATAACCTTACCTGATTTCAATCCATTTCCCAAGTCAGAATTGGATCCATTTCCTATCCATTGTGAAATTGAATCACCAATCTTTTTTGATGATCACATTGAACTTGACCAATTCTACACTTCTGAAAATTCTATTGATAAATTGGCAAGTTCTCCACATTTTATTGAACTACATGAGGAATGTGATCTTGAACCCAAACTCAGTGATTCAATTCTTTTTCCTTATTCCATAATGACTCCGGTATCTTTACCTCACATCAATCTTTTCCCGGAGTCAATCTTGGATCCTTTCACAATTCACAATGAAGTTGAATCATCCATCTTTGAGGATCATATTGAACTTGCCCAATTCTACACTTTTGAAGATTCTATTGACATTTTGGCAAGTTCTCCATCTTGTGGAATTGAACTCAATGAGAAATGTGACCTTGATTTTCTCGATCTCTTTACTTCTGAAACTGATTGTACAATTATTAAGGAAGATGTTGACTTAAGTTTTGAAGAATTGTACGGTGATGAGCTTGAATTTCTTAAAATTGGAAGTAAAGAGATATCACCCATAGTAGGTCACATTCCATTGTTGGACAACACATGTGGACTTGAGTTTCCATTTCTTGACTTGGACACAATTTCTGACCTCACTTCGACTCTTGAACCATCACTTGATTTAAATCATAATCCTGAGTCGGTATTCCTTCCAGAGTCCAAGTCAACTGTTCTATCATTTCATGCACCATTCTGGGACAAGGTAGTTGATAAATTTGACTCAGAAATTATTTTGCAAATCTTGAAATTAGATGGGGTCATGTACATAATAAAGAGCCTTCATGCACACATCATTCTTGTGGGTCATATTTTTGCTATTTTTGGTGGGTTCCTGAAAACCCAAAGCAAAGATGATTGGGCCATGTTCCGTGGACCAATCAGACCACCACCGGAACCACCACCTTCAGGTAATTTTTGTTCCTCCCCTTTCCATTTTGTTTCATGCATACATATATCATGATGCATTGAGGACAATGCATGAAATAAGTGTGGGGGAGGGTTTACTAACATAGAGTTTTTAGATTTTCTTTCTTTTACATTTCTTTTAGAAAAAAATAATAATAATAAAAAAAATAAAAATAAAAAAAATAAAAATAAAAAAATAAAAACTTTTTGAAATAAGAGATAAAGTTTTGATCTATTTTTAAGAAAATTAAGATGTATCTTAGAGATTAAGAAAGCCTTAATTATGACATCTTAAATCTAATTGAAGTAATAGATCTTGTTTGAAATTATAGGCTAAGTAAGAAAAATTGGTGAGATATTCTTATCTTGAATTTTTGCCTTAGATAATATGCACTTCACACTTACACATTTCTTGGGATGGAAACAAAGACCAAAAATGCCATATATATAAAATAAAAAAAAGAGAAAAAATAAATATATAAATAAAACATCACCTATTAAGCTGGGAAATTGTGCCTCAAGAAGCATAATTACTAACGCCTAACGGTGATCTCACTAATTAAGCTAGATAATTGTGCCTCAAGAAGCATGATTATTCACGCCTAACGGTGATCATATAAATAATCCCCCTTAGTTTTGTGGCCTTTTTTACTCGAGACCTTAAACCCGAGGGATGTTTTCTCATCTGGTGCCCTAAAACCATCTGGTTTGGGAGTCATCGGTTAAAGGCTCGCTACATGGGTGAACTAGAAAGCCTAAGAAAACTAAGGGAAGAAAAAGAAATATATATATATATATATATATATATATATATATATATATATATATATATATATATATGTATATATATAAATAAATAAATGGCTTTATGGTTGGAGTTGAAATCCCAGGAAATCTTCACTTACACGGTGTGTATATTATCTAGGTTTTATGAAGGATAAAATATTCAATCCAATTTTGAATTCTTACCTTAATTGAAAACAAGATCTTGCATGGATACTAAGTTTAAGGAAGAATAATTATAGGTGGACTTATGACCTAGGATCACTTATATTTTTGCAAAAATAGTTTAAAAACTTGTCTCTTAATCAAAATGCGTTTTCAAAATACTAACATTTGTCTTCTTTCTTTATGGATTTTGTGGGTGTAATCCGCTGAAAACCCTCAGGAGACAACACTCCTCCTCTAGGGTAACCTAGAGGTTTAACGGCTTGTTGCACATGCTCAGTGCAATCGCGTCACCTGCGAAAGTGGTGTAATAAAATTGGTAGTTAGGATTTTCTTTTCTTTTCTTTGTTTTGCTCGGGACGAGCAAAAGAATAAGTGTGGGGGTGTGATTAGTACACAATATTGTATATTTTACATCATAATCCCCATGCATATTACAAATAAATATGTGATTTTTACTCCTCTTCTCTACTTATTTGCAGGTACACACTCTAAAGGAGATAAAGTAATTAATCACCTTAATTAGCAATAATTAAGTGATTAATTAAGATAAGCCAAAGATTTCAAATCCAGATCCAGAAAGATCCGCCCAACAAACGAAGATTCTAGATATACCACGTGGCCAAACTAACTCTCAACAACCTTCAACAGAAAGATCTGGCTCAACGGCCCAGATCTTGCCGAGATCCGCGGCAAATCCGCGGCAATCCTGGGGCCGTTGAGCCCCAGATTTTGCGCCAACAGACTTGCTTCTGGATCCTTCATCTGGGGCCTATAAATACTGGATCTTCACCTGCGAGCAAAGACTGAATGGAGAAGGGAGGGGATTAGTTTAGTATTGTAATTTTCATGTATTTTTCTCTTTAAGTTTTGTTCTTTAGATCCCTCTTCTTCTTCCCTAGAATTCAATGTAAAAGAGAGTGATTGTGAGGGAGAGAGCTTGTGTAATCAAGAGTGACACTTGAAGCAACAAGGATTGATCCATCCTCCTTCCTCTACTTGAAGCTTGGTTCTAGTTTATGTGTTTTCTTTACATGCTTTCTTTATTGCTTTCTTTAATTCTTGCAATTTACTTCAAGCTTTGTTTTAGTTCTTTAATGGCTTATAGCTAATTCTTTCTCCATGTACTAGCTAACCTCTATCCTTGCCATCTTCACTAACTCATGGGTGATTGCTTTTGTTCGTCTTGCAAGTTGTATGATCTTCTCTTCTCCGATGGTTAAACCACCGTCTTCAAAGTGAGAAAGTAATTAGATCAACACGCGAGACGAATTCCAAGCCGATGGAGTGACAACATTAGGCACGCATTCGCTATCAAGGAGTCTAGTAAGTCTTGGCAAGCTAGCAATATAAGCTAGTCATGGATTGCTTCTTCTTTAAGTTTCCTTTCCTTTTCTTGTGAATACCACATCCACTTATTGATTTCTTTTCCAACGATTTCCACCATGAACATAGCCATCCTTTCTTTTAGTTTCTTTTGCATTTGATTCACTAAGTTTATAAGCAAGAGAAGAATACTCGTTTGTTCACTTCACTACCACACGTAAAGCTTCCATCGCGAGCTCTCCCTGAGAATCGACTCGGTATAGTCCTATACTATAGCGGAGACAAGAAAGGGTACATCAAATACATTCTTATACACATAATAAGTATACCTTCTTAGTCTTAATCAAAAATCGTGATGATCAGTTTTCCTCTTTTCATGGTCCTATTTCTTCCATGGGTTCTTCAATTTTAAGATCCGTGTATATGTGAGTGATTGGCTTGATTGTGTTTACTAGTGCTTAACTCATGCTAAAGATTTCTTTTTGACTTACTGCTCTAATGGGTCTGCTCATATCTTGGTTAATTTCGGTTGATTGAGATAAATTTTGGATTTTTAAGATGGGTTACTGAGTCAATTGACTTAAAACTTTGATTTTGACTTATTTGATCATGTGGGTATGTTTAATTGCCAGTGAGTTTGTATTGGTTGGAGTCAAGTTGGGATTTTAAAGGTTGGTTGCTGAGACGACTGATTATTCCCTGCTGAAAAGTTGTTACTCTTGTATGTGGGCAGTGTGATCCTTCAATTTTTGACTTATTGCCGGTAGGGGTGCTTTAGAAAGATTTTCTTTAGATCAGATTTTGAATTTTAAATTTTGGAGGGTTTATTCGTTAAAAATTTGTTGAATCAGAGTTTGTGGTTTGTAGTGGCATCATCTTACTGTGAAAGGAGGCAATGATAGTAACTATCTCTGAGGAAGAAAATAAAGTTGCATGATCAAACTTAATGGATTTTGATAATTGATATTGTAAATAAGTTTCCTACTTCAATGTATTGAAGGATAGCTGGATAATACACATGATAAAACATAGGGTTGATATTCAGGCCTAGTTTAATGTGTTGTTGAACATATCAAGTATGATTTATTTAGTTAGTCTTTGACTAATCGATCCAGTTAGAAAATTTGCACAGCTTTACCGAAAGATTAACCGAATTTCACTGAATATCAAGTCTAACTTCATGCTAAAATTAATTGGGGTTGTTGCACGTAACACGGACAAGTGAGATCTATTAGACATGCCACCGAAGACAAATGAGTAAATTAATACCCTCCATAATACAAAATTGTGTGGCAGTAAAATGGCTAAGGAAATTGTGCAAGAATTTAATAGTCACTGTTTACATGCTTATCATGAGAAATTGCTTGAAATTTATGAAGTAATCAAGTGGATTATGTGTTTATTCTTATTACATTTCATATTGAACGAATGATATAAATCACAATAAAAATTGAAGCAAACACGAGAATCTAGCAAGGAAGGAAGTTAAGCAAATAATTGAAATTCAAGCGAGTAACTAAAATGCATTTAATTAAACACAAAAGTGATCAAAAATTTGCCATGGTTATAATCATAAAACTATTGAACTATTTCTAATTGATACAAGGAAAATTTTGTATAAATGGAATGGCTAATTGAGTGTTGCATTAACTATTATAGTATATAAGAAATAGTAAGAAAACTTGAGAGCTATTAATCCTTGCTAAGCTTATAAGTTAACATGGAATCCGTTGATATAGTAATTGGTGAGTGAACTAAATTCGGTTTAGAATAAAAGAAACACACGATCTTGATTAAGCTATGTTTTGTGATAAATAGAGTTGTTATCAATGGGTGTTAATAATTGGGAAAAAATTGATAATATAACATTTTATGTGAAAAACTAACAAAATCTGTAAAACTCTGAACCCTGAAGGTTACAAATCAGTTCGTTGGGGTATTTATTACACATTGTATCATGTAATATACCATTAGAAAGATGAACAAATTTACTTTACAATGGTCCCTACCGTGTCTCAATTGGATTCTTGTGACGAGAGTTATCCCTAAATCCGCGGCCTTATCAAGCTTAAGAATGTAGACTTACTGATCCTATATTAAGTTGAGTATGGGACTTGATTCTACCATAACTAAATTATACGATTCTGATGTGCACAATGGCTAATAATCATGAATGTGAAACTATTAACTATAATCTATCAAGGAGGTGCTAAATATATGTATAGAAATTAGAAAATTCATACAGACTAGAAATCTAGCAATGGTGACTAGCTCATGTTTATATATTAACATTAAGGTGAGGGATTCACTATCTCTAACTAACCTAAACTAGAATTTCTAGTTTCTAAATTATTCCCTTGACTTATAAAAAAGGAACAACATATAAAGTTATTAACTCGAGACATGCTTGAATTATGACTTTTAAGTCACACGTATCTCTACACTGTGAATTAGCTTGTGACAATAATGTTTAGATTGTCCTAATTTTTACTGCCAAATTCATATTTACTTAGGGCATTATAATCGCGATTGGGCACATATCCCACCATCACAGCTCATTCGGGAACTAAATCGATAAACCAAAAAATAGTGTAGTTAATAACCTATTACTGTGAATCGATAAATAGCTGATTGAAGAGTTCATATGATATCGGCAGATTGCTGAGCAAGTAATAGTTCAATGTCAAGAAGAAACAATTGGTAATTAAGTACTTAATAGTGAAATGTGAGTAAATTGATATGTCGAGTATAATCAATATTTATAAAATTGAAATTTGAACTAGAATTGTATATGGTTAATTGCCACCGTTAACGACCAATATTTGATTGATCTAATGTAAAGCGAAAGGCCGATTATGCTTAATGAACTTTATATGTTGTCGTATAACCTTATTAAGTATTAACGAATAACTTGCAAGCTAACTTGTGGCTAGAACTAAGATCTAACGATTTGATATTTATCGGTAAATTGCATATATAATTTATATTGTATGTTATACTGGTGATGTGATTAAGATCAAAAAGTATATCAGCATGTAACTAAAACTGTATTTGGATGTTAAATTAGAAAATGGGGACATCTATGTCGATAATTATAATCTTCCCTCAGGCAAATGATTAAATATCGTGTCTTTTCTATAAATTGATTCCCATGATGCGTGTGCATCGAGACTTGTATGAACTTGAATGTACGTGCCATATTGGCAATGCGCGCGCGCGCGCACACACATACATATATGTAGTATGATCAAGAAGGTTAGATACTAGTATACAAATGAGAACTTAATTTATATAAATGAGGTGAGCAACTCATTATATAGTTAACTTGTAACTTATATATGCTTTCATGTACAGTGAACCATATGTATCTCGATAATAGAATTACTAAACTGGAAAGCAAAGCATAGTATTTAATTAATATTCATATTATATATATATATATTGGTTGTTATTTGCGTGTAAGTATAAATATGTGTCTTTTTTATTCATGCACATTGGAAGAAGGGGTCGGGCGGGGGCGGTAGGAGGGAGAAGACGATGTTATTATTTTATACACGCATACGAAGGAAGGAGCCGGTCGGGAGGGGAAAGACGGTGTTATTGTTATACGATATATACATATATATACATATTTTGCATATACAATGGAGGAAGGGGCCGGGCGGGAGCCGGTAAGAGGAGGAAGACAGAGACTTCCACACTTCACGTGTGAATTGTATATGCATATGAATAAGATATAATGTGTATCTTATTAAATATGACATGTGAATATTGTGATATGTGAAGTGTGATATGATTATATGATATGATATACAAGTATGTTTTGTGATACATGTGTTATCTAGATGCATAAATTACGTTTATGATTTAGTTATTGTGCTTGGTGCATCATCATATGTGGAATATAAGATATGTGTAATACATGTTGTGTATACATAAGACGAATTCGCTAATAAGCTAAACGACTAAACAAAATTATTTTATACAACTCATAAATCCTATTATATGTTGAATGAAAACTTAAGAAAGTAATTGGGAATCAATCACCATAAGAGTTTAATCATCCCCGAAGATTTTGGAGACCATTGTCTTGATTATTAATCATGGGATGTCATCGATTTTCTATTTTTCTTGTTCTAGATTTAACCTTATTACTTGAATAATCATGTTTCTCATTGATATGTATATCATTTTTTGATTTCTTTCTGACTCTACTCACTGAGCTATTGAACTCACTCCCTCTCAGTTTCGTGTTTTTCAAGTCGTGACAAGTCGGAGGCCCAGCTTTAATTATAGGCATGTTGAGAATTTTTCTAGCAATAAAATATTGTAGATATGATCATATGTCATTACTTATAATAGTTTCTTATTGTACATGCTCGTAACATTATTCGATGTGTATTTGCAGCATATGTTAGATTGTGAGATGAATTATGATGATCATGATAAGTTGGAGACATGGATAGTTCTGTATTATATTGTGGAAGCCGAGAGGTGTATTTTTGCATTGATTATATTGTGGTTGTTGGGATGTTCTACATAGATAAGTAGGCAATCTCAAACCGAAATTGTTATATGGGATGTAAGTAGGCCGTGTAAGCTGAAATAATATTATTATGTTGTGAGGGTGATTGTTGAGTTTGATGTAATGTATTTGAAGTGAGATAAGCCATATAGGCTCACATTGTTGTATGTTGCATTTGGGCAAGTGACTAAAAATTTGAGAGACGTTGCCAAAATTTTGAACTTTATATGGTAAGAAAAAATAATTATTTTCCTAAATTGAGGATTTGTGAAAGATTAAGGTAAAGAAATATGGGACCGTTACACGTGTCATGCTTAGAGAGATTCCACCTGAAGGTATCCAGTAGAGAAGCTAAGATGCCTTGGATCTTCTGCTCATCACTCACGATATGGCCGACCGCCCTCAAGTTCCTGATCATCGCTGTCATAACAGGAAGATGTTTTTTTATGGAATGTTGCGGTTCCTTCTTTAGATATCAAACTTAGTGATCAGGATACTCAGACGCGTGACAGAGGTCGCTCCAAAGTTATCTTTGAGTGCATCCACATATCCTTGGCTGACTCACAGTGTTCGAACTCTGCCAATAAGATCATTCTGCATGAAGCTCAGCATCATACATTGAGCACTATGATCGACCCTTTTGTAAGTCTGACACTTTCTTCTCCTTATTGGAAGAGCTCTTAGCTGTATGATCGTTTTCTTAGAGATTGTTGACACGGTGTCATCTACACTAAGCAGATACATGATCTTACGGCCCCATATATCATAGTCAGCGTCATCCATTTTCTCTCACTCTCCAAAATATCAGCGATATCATTTGTAGCCATTAACCTAAGCATAATGTAATTTTACTATTTTAGTTGGAATCATTTTTGGAATTCTTATAGAACAGCTCAATAATTTTGTAATAATCAATAAAAATTTTGGTCGCAGCAGGATTGATACTTTGCGCAATGCTCAGAATCAACGCTCGGTATCATCTCCCATGCCAAAGACTAAATTTTTAAAGGCTAGATATAATATTACGCAAAAAAATAAAACCGTGACTTGGAGCTGAATTTGTTATTTCTCTGCTACTACAATTTATCTCCTGCTCTTTTTGTTAATTTTATTTGCGTGTCATCTCAAACGTGTGGATTTTGATAATTTTAATTAAAAATTGAGCAAAAACAAACTCAAGCATGATTTCAGCTTATTTTCAAATGTTAGTTCGAAAACAAAATTGGTTTTGGATTTACCCCTCAACTTTTCATGGCGCCATCGTATGCATGTGTCCCACGCAAGCACGCAGAGTTGTCATTCCGCGGATGGCGCTACTGTAGCTTGGCGATGGCATGGTCGCTAGCCCTGTCGTGCCTAGGCTCGCTGCACTGGCACCAGAAGGCGGCGATGTTGCGGCCTTGCTGTCAAGCGCACCCCACCCCCGAGCCCACAACAGTGCCACCTTAAAGCAACGTTGCAGTGGGCACAAGCCATGGTGGTGCAGCTATCAGGCGCATCTCGCCTCTCGCCCGTAGCATTGCTCCCTCGTGGCGTTGCTACTGCAGTGCAGGCAGTCATCAGCTGTGCCTTCAGACACACCTGTGTCCGCAGCGCTGCCGCCTGTTGTGGCACTGCCGCTGCAATTGGTGCTGCCTTCAAGTAGGGTGTAAATGGGTCCGGTTCGGGTCGGATCCATGTCATATCCGAACCCGAACCCGATAAGGAATTCAGGTTCGGACTCGGCTTCGTGTCGAAATCTCTTCTTTCATATCGGGTTAGGGTCGGATTCGGATTTAAATAGTTGTATTAAAGTTCAAATGAGAGTTATTTTTTAAAGTGTATTTCAATTTTATTAGATGCAAAATTAATATTTATATATTTGCTTTTATAATAATATGAACAAGTTCTCATTTTTATAATTTTATTAATTTAAATAAAGTGAAATGTATGATGATAAGTACCATTTTTTTATAACATTTACTCTCTTTTCGGGTTTGTTATCGGGTTTTGGATTTGAAATAGTAATATCCGAACCCAACCCGATAAGGATTCGGGTCTAGTTTTTAGATCCAAACCTGACCAGTTTATAAAAGATTGGATCGGGTTTTCAGATACCATTTAAAGTCCTACCTTCAGGGCACCCGTGTCTGCAGCATTGTCGCCTCGTGGGAGCGCTATTGCGAGGTGGGCAGCGGTTTGTGCAGCCGACAAAAGCACCCGCAGCACTGTCGCCTCCTGGCAGCACTACTACTGCGGGGCAGGTAGAGGTCTGTGCTACTGTTAGGCACACCCGTGCCAACACTTGTTGTCTACCGCCTCATGAGGCACTGCTACAAGGTGTCACGGGCGGATTCTTTTGACTTCGAACCACTCGAACCCATGCGGCACTTAACTCGCTATTTCTCCTTAGAAGCGAAACTAAGTCAGCATAACCTCACACTCACTCACTCAAGAGAGAGAACACTTGGAAAAAAAGTGGAAGCTTGTATTGCTAACTCTTACTTTCCTTGATGATTACAAATGAGCACCCTTGGCCCCTATTTATAGGCTAGGGTTTATATAAGAATTCTCTAGAATTGGAGGCTTCTAGAATATCTAGAACCTCCCCTATATTCAACCCTAAATATCTTGTTCGAGAATCTGTAGGAATCTTCTATGGAATATCCTTCTAGGGAGTATCCCTTTAGGAATCTTCCATGGAATATCTCTCTAGGGGAATCTTCTAGAGAATATCT